>WTSP01006694.1:12710-31882 GCA_025331215.1 Actenoides lindsayi | reverse complement strand
ATTTTATTTTATTTTATTTTATTTTATTTTATTTTATTTTATTTTATTTTATTTTATTTTATTTTATTTTATTTTAATTTTCCCTCAACTCTTGAGACAGTATAAATGCACTGAAGCCCTTGGCTCCTCCTGGGTGCCTCTGAATATTTGCATTTTCTGTGATGTGCTGATTTAGTGATAGTTCTGGGAATCATGATTAGGAAAGCCTCTTAAATTTAGAAATATCAACCTTACAAAATGAAAAATGCTCACTTTGGTAAGGTTGTGTTTCCGTCACTGTCATTGCTGATTAGAGGTTTTAGGTAGAGGATAACAAAGGAGGTTTTTTTCCTCCTCCTCTAATCAATGTATCTGACAAATTCACAACTGATGGAATACGCCATTAAGAAAGAAAGAATAATAAAAAGAACAAGCAAAACCACTGCTTTGTGCAATTAAGGATCTATTTTTTTTTTTACTTGGGTGACATTTTGCGAATAGGCTGCAAGTATTTGTGGAATGTTGTGCTTTTGAGTTGAAGGAAAAAGAGATGTTCTCCTGTTCTCTCTCTTTCTCCATATGCTGGTGATAATATTTGGTACATGTTCTTTTGTTTCCCTTTGATATCTCATTATTTGTATACTGCAATGTCCCTGTTAAGAAGACCCTGTGTTTGATCAACTAAGCCATTGCTTCTTGTACTTCTTTAACCTGCTTTTTCCCTGGACATTTCCAACCACCCTGACAAGTCCCTGTTTCCAGACCACACTTCGCCATTTGCCACATTTTTGCTTTTGGAATTATTTTTTTTTTCTGGTGATCCACGTAAACTTTTTTGTTTGCTATTTCCTGCTACAAAACTAAGACAAATTAACCTATAGATATCTACTTATGTCTTTCTATGTCAATGGGTTTTGTTTGCCTCGTCAAAGCTGTGTGGGTTTCTCTGCATGAGTTACAAAATTAATCTTACCTAGTTAACCTTCACAACCCTTCAGCCAAATACAATGAAGTGTCCATGTTGTAGAGATGGAAATACTAGCAAATGTATATTAGCATATGAAATATAAGAATTTCTACTATAAGGTAGTTTTACCATTTATTATTACAAGCTAAGGAGAGTTAATAAACCTAACAAATAATAGAAGAAAAAATACTATTCTCTCCTTCAGCATGTAAGTTGTCTGTGAGATGATGGGACTTACCTAATGCATATGCCTGCCCTATTGTATTAGTGCTTTATATAACAACAGAAAAGAGAAAAAAATAGTCAGAGAGAAGAGTATAAAACTTTTTTTTTCTCCTCACTTAAGGCCTTATCCAGACCCAATTAAAATCCAGTTAAATCACTGAAGTATGTCATGCACATTTAAAAATAAGAAAGGTGATTGGAAATCAGTGAGATCAGCAAAGCTACTTGAAACTACATTTGCATTCTTTCATTAGACTAATAAAATTTCAAGTTGCCTGTGTCCACACAAACAGCCCGTTCAATCTGAAGATAATGTCAAAGACAAGCTCATGATTAGGGAGGAGATTCATGGTGCTCTGCCTTCCTTAAATCACTGCACCAAATTTTTCGTTCAAGCAGGAAGTGGGTCCAAACAAAAATTACATCTTTCAGCAATCATTTATCATGATAAAGAGAAAAACCATGTAACTTAGTGCTTGAATTACCAGTATGATATGTAAAAGTTAGCAAAAGCGAGAGTATATTAAACTCCTTTAATCTTTGCTTTAGCAAATTCGTGCACCTCACAAGTGCATTTTTGTGCTCCTTGCTATTTTACTTCTCTGCTTGCCATTATTTGTACTATATCTAATAACATAATTGTTTACTTTTATGATAATATTTATTTATATAAAATTGTGCTCAAGTTTCAGTGACATCTCATACACTTGTAGCAATAGGAGGTTATGGAAATATTTTTGACAAAAAACAGGGCAAATCTATTGTTACGTTTACTTAAAATATTTAACAGGTAGGTTTGTTACTCCTCTGCCCTTGAACTGGATAGTTGCAGTGAAATGTCAGAAAGCTGTAATTTAATCTAAAAGAGCATGCTATGTTGAAAATAACTTCAAAGCTGTGATTAAACATACTTAAAATAATTAGTTTCAAAGCATTCTAATTCCTAACAGTGTTTGAAGAATTCAGCATCTAATGAAGTAAAATAAATTACACACCACTTTGTTCATTGAATAACCAATTTTCTTTTCCTAACCACCATTTATCACCAGAGCCTTTCACTAGAAAACTTTTCAGCCCTTCTTTAAATATACTCAGACCCAAGCACACTCCTCATTCCCCCACCCACACGCACAAAATGAGCTCAATTATAACACCTTTGTTGGATTATAATGTACAGAAACTAGTAGTTCACTTTGAATTAAGAGTCAAATCAAGCAAAAGGAAATGTTTAGTGCAAGCTCTGTAATGTTTTGCTTTAAAGAACTCCTGTTAGTATTGATGAAAGAGGAAAAACTGCATTTCCAAAATTGTATTTTCTGATATTCTTAAGTAATGCTAAATTGAGAAGCTCCACGTGCTGTGTAATTTGAGCTGTAATTTTTTGTGCAGGAAACATGAAACTTTGTCATCACTGATTCGCACCAAGTCTATAGGTTAGTATTTTGGATGACTAAAGCAAAACATACAGTATCTGTATATCCAAAAGCAAAGTCATTGACAGTAGTGTATCTCTTTATCTCACATTTTGATCAGAGAAGTATCATGTGGTTTCCCTCCCAGCAACACATTTCAGATGCAACAAGAAAATTTAGTTGAGAAATTGAGAGAAACAGAGAAATTTCCATATAAGAGTGAATACAACAGGAAAAGGGATGGCTAGTGATGATACAACCTGGCTTTCATGCTTTTTATATATTTATATATTTCAAGTAAATTTACTTGAAATTTCTTATGGAGTGTAAATGCTTTGCAGTACCAGTGATGTAGCAGTTCTTCTGCCTATTATCTTTTTGCATATATAAAAGAGTGAGCTGAAACTGATCTCTTTGTAGAACTGGGAGAATCCAGCACATAGGAAATCCTTGATGGCATTGGGACATCAAAAAATGTACTAGAAGGAGAAAAGAAAAAAAAAAGGGGTGGGGGTGGGGGAAGAGTTCTCATTGTTCCTAGCTGTCTGGTGTTATCCATGTCCTTTAATGAGGTTTAAGTTCTTACTGTCTTTTGAGATCATGCTGTATTATTTTTCCTGAAGTAGAAATATAGGACAACAGGAATTTTTAACTGTCCATCCAGTAATTTAACCAGAAAACCATTGCACTTGTTACTCTTCCTGCCTTAGGATCAAAATAATTTGTTAGTTTACTGTATTGGAGTTTGCAACAGCTCTTGATGATCACTACAGCTTGAACATCTAGGATCAAAAAGGGAAAATCACCACTTTCTTCCTTCTCCAGTTTGACTTTATTTTCTTACTGTGAAAATTGGACTTGGCATTTACTTTCGTCTATATATTCATGCTTTCTTTTAAAAAATAAATAATAATAAATTGTGTATATTTATATCATAGTTAATATTGCACCTGTCCAAATTTAGAGTTTACATACCCTCTGTACATGTACTCATGAGTAATATGGCTAATGATTCATAGTCCTATTTACTTGGAAAACAGAATTTGAAAGGATTATTTGGTAAGACTGATACAGTTTCAGTTGTTGTTTACTTTATTAGTCTGTTGAGATGCTATCATAATATTAAAAATGACAAAACCACCAGAAGATTAATTTAATAGTAATTTTGGTAAACAATATGACTTCTTTATTGCTAAGGACCATAACATATCAAAATGAACTTGCATGTACTTTCAAAATGTTAATTGTAAGCCCTCAGGAAACTGGAGACAATTTCTAAACAAATTTCCTCATTAATTTTCCATTTATAATGAGTATTGTGCAGGAACATTATAAATCCCTTGGGAATAGTTTGTCACAGATTAGTCTCTGACGTAGTACTTCACTTAGGTAAAGTAATGAATAAGCAGACATTTTAGATATCTATCTATCTATCTTACAATATAAATACACATCTTAGTAATTACATTTTCATGACCAGATATAATCAGGAAAAATAAATAGAGGTAACAGAGCAATTATTGCACAGACCAATGAAACTTTGGAAATTAAAAATTGAAGGAAATGCTCTGTCTCTAGTCTAGGTCACTGACTGCCATTCTGTGTTGATTATTCAATATGGATTATCTACTGAAGAAATCCCAGCAAAAAAATGTGTAGTATACCCACTCTTCATTGAGGACATGAAGGATTAGGGCTCCATCTTAATGGAGAATTAATTCAATTCTATGACAATAAAAAATTGTCATAGATGGTCTTAGTAGACCAAGTTATTGATTTGGTATTATTATTATTATTATTGTAACACTGTATGGACATAAGATGTGGCATTTTATGTACAAGAAGAAAAGTTCTCTGATAAAGTTGTTCTTATTTTGAAAGTTTTGGTTTCTCTTTGTTACTATGCAGAAATTTTAGGACTATACTTGGCTATTCCATGACCATACTGAGGAGGTTTTACTTTTGTTTTGATTTTTTCCTTCCTGTATAGAAAATACATTCTGTTCTGCTTGTACTGAATTACCAGACCTATATATATATATATATATATCAGCCTTTGTACATGGAAGCTTCTGGCTCTGTATTCCTAGCTCTGAAAGAAACCTGGAAGACTAGACTCTTTTTTTTTTTTTTTTTTCCCCCCTCTCTTTTTCCTTCTGTAATTCAATATGCCCAATGAATTACATAACTTCTTTGGAAAACATTTTCTAATAAGATTCCTACGACTTTTTCAAAACATAGCACAGCATAGGCAACAGGAGGTGCCTAGGAAAAAAAATATATCCAAAGAACAAGCGTGGAGTGATGTTTCCCTAGAATGCTTTCCCAGCCTGTGCTAAATTACAGCTTGTGAAGTAAGATGAGACTGAAAAAGAAAACACATTTGTTAAAAAGTTAAGGGACAAGTTTTATTTCCAGTCCTTCCTTGTGTGGATGTTAAAAATAACTATATAACTTGCTTTGTTTGAGCTGTTCTGGTTAACTGGCTACTGTTATTCTTTGTTCTATTTTTCTTGGTAAGTAAATCTAAATTTGTGTCAGGATGCATAAAACAATGTTTTCATTACTTTATTTCCAAGATAGTTCCATACATGTGTTTTTCAGAATGGAGATGTGTGTTCATGCTGACTTAATGTCATTTTTGGAAAGTTTAAGCAGATTCAGATTTGTTTGTTCCTGAAGTTTAAAGTTTGATGTTATCTCAGGCTTTTTTTTTTTTTTCTTAGTGCAAAATAGACCTCTGTTCAGAGGCATAGGACATAAAAATACAGAGCTGTGCAACAAAAAGTGGTTTTGAATATATTTGTTCCCTGTGTTGCTTTTAACATATTCACATGTTTTTTCCTTTTGCAAGAGTCAGTGGATTCTTCTGTTTCATTGGGTTATCAAGCAGCATCACAGACAAGTTACAAAGAACTTTAAAAGTTCAAAGGAAAAATGAAAGGAGAAAAAGCCTGAAATTTTTCAATCTGTGTAGTCCTGCTTTATGTAAGGAGATGTAAGTTCAAGGTTATAAGGAGTTTACAGGATGGAATTCTCTGTTTTCTTACTGTATTTCTGCTCTTTGCTATTAAAGCTGATGCGATCTATGCCACTTAATGCTTCACTGGAAGGTGCTAAATTGATCTTTTATAGTGATAAGGATTGTATGGAAGCATGACCAGGAAAGGCAATAGCATATTCGTAGGTGCTGAAGCTAACTAAGCTGTGCTCGCTGGTGAATCTGAAAGGCATCCACATCATCTTACTGATAGAGACTTCTGGCTGTGCCAGCTTTTATTGTGTCTAGAGTAGAAAATGCAGGACTTCCCATCAGCTTGATGATCAGTGCACAGTGTTCTGTATTTCCTAGATTTATTTTGAAAACTATATTTATGGGGAAAAAAAATAAAAGCGTTCTTGTCTCCTGCATCACTTTGACTTCTTGACTCCCCAAAAGTCGGGGAGCATATGAATTCTACTGGTTACAGCAGTCTGGGGGAACATATGAATTCTACAGGTTACAGCAGTCTGGAAGCTCTGAGCTTCCTGATGTCTTGTCAGATCATTTTCCTTAAAGACCAGTAAAGAGATTAGGTGATATGGGACTCAGTTGATGTATCAGTGATGTTAATGCAATTGCACAGGCTGTTTAAATCTATATAAATTAGTGCTTTCAACAGAAGACTATAGTCATAGAATTGTAGAGGTTGGAAGAGACCTCTGGAGATCATGTGGTGCCATCCCCCTGCTCCAGCAGGGTCACCCAGAGCAGGGGGCCCAGGATTGCATTGTACAGGAGGGTTTGGAATCTCTACAGAGAAGGAGACTCCACAACCTCTCTGGGCAGCCTCTTCCAGGGTTCTGTCACCCTCACAGGAAAGAAGCTTTTCCTTATGTTTTTATTATGCCAAGATGAGAGAGAGGAATTTATTTTTTCATGTGCAGCTGGGAAGTACCAACCAGAGAGAGGAGGTTTGTTGGAGGACCTAGTCCAGTTCTGTTTACAAAACTGTGGCCAATAGCTAATGGTTCAAAGAAAGACAAATAGATATCTCTTGTTTTAGTGTATTATTCATACAGTTCTCTTTTTGTACAAAAAAAAAACCAAACCAGACAGACTGTCCTTGACTTCTTTCAGCAATGTTGCAAAATAAATCATTATTTTAGCTTACATAGAAGTAAAAGACAAGTAGAGAAGGAAAAGACAGATTTTGGCTAGAGGAGTGAAACTAGTGTTTTGTTGTTTTGTTGTTTTTTTTTTTTTTTCTTTTTCTATCTGAAAGGCAAGTCCTGTTTGTCATTCTGCTGTTAAGTTTTGCAGAAAGGAGATCAGCCTCTGCAGATCACAGTTAAACTCTGAGAGCACTGGAGTTGTTCAAGGCAAACTTATGAAAATGATATGTGAAGGTTACAGGCTCTCTTATTACTAAAAATCAGATCAGTTACCCTGTGTTCCTAAATTTGTACTGTAGATCACAGAAACATAAATAAAACATAAACATAAATAAAATTGCTTTCAGAGGTCATCTTATCCTAAAGGAAGAAGAGCTAAAATAATGCATATGTATATGCATGAAAAATATATTGTACTAGCATATAGTATCTCAAAACTGACTGTCTTGTGTATATGATAGTTTTGCCCTCAGGTCATTATTCAGCTTAACCTTGGACATTTGTATAATCACCAAGACTCGAAGTATAGACACTTTTGACTAATGCAGGGTCTAGTGATAACAGTGAATGTCTTTGTATCTGGAATATTATGTTATGGCTCCTGGAACTCTTTGAACAGGTAAGGTGAAAGATGAGGAAATCTGAAAAACAATGGGCCATAAATGATAGAGGGACATTAATAATTAAATGCACTACAAGTTAAAAAAAAAAAAAAAGTACAGTACTGCAATTCTTAATGATATCTTCCATGGACCATATAAGTCAATGAATTTCAAGTTCAACCATTTGTGCTAAACAAGGTTAAACTGGCTAAAAGACTGACTATATTTTAATGTGCTATAAAGGCATTAAAAGCCTCCAGCAGTCCATAAAAATATTATCCTTCAGTTCTGAATGCAATGCCCATTACCATGGAAAGATTAGTCAGTCATAGGGCAATAACTAACTCTGTAGGGCTGCAGTAATTGCTGTTGTAATTGTATAACTGAGGTTTACCCAGTTTAAATGCCACTTGCCTATTTCTTTAGCAAGAAATAAAGTTTCTTCATTTTTTAAAGGGGTACTATATTTTACACTATTACATTCACTTCATTTAATATAGAGATAAATTGACTAATTATGACATGTGGTATCCAGTATTTAGTTAATTGACAAGAAAATGCCACATTCGTTTACTTTGCTTATCTACACATTTTCAAATAATTGACAATAAAAAGTAATTACTTTCATACATTTCATTCTAATATTGTGGTTAAACCCTTGACTGTCAGGATTTTGCTAGTATATGATGCATGGTTTCAACATTCTCAGCTCACCAATGTATTTATCTGTCCTCCCAACAGTAATTTAATCAGCTTGAGTATTTGATTACCTCTATGTTGAAAGAGAGCATGGATATTTTGTTGAAGTAAATGTTTTTAGAATTGGATTTTGGGATTAGATTCAGATGAGTTGCCATCTTCTGAGTGGGGCAGATTGTGTTATCAAAAGGAGATCTAGCATTTGGTGTCACAGCCATTACATCCTTCACCAGTAAAAGCAATGCCTGCAGTGCCATATGTAGAGGTTGCACAAAAGTCTTTGCATCCTTCAGGTCAGGGGTAACTGCTAACTGCCTGCAGCTGAAAAACGATGCATGGGGCAAAGGGCTTCTGTTGGTGTAAGTCCAGAAAGGATAAAAGGCATTGCATAGCAGAATGAACATGAAGTTGGAGCTGGGCGAGCCATAGTTCTTCACCTTCCTCCCCTCTGATCCCATCTTTTTTCTTTTTTTCCTTTGTGCAGGACACTGTGCTTGCCTTTTGAAAGAAGAATGCTTTTCTATTCCAGTTCTTTCTAATTGTCTCCTTTTATCATCAGAAACTGTCATATTAGACAAGCAGACAAGAAAGGAGTTTGCTTGCAGGTTTGTTAGGAGCAACAGCAAGTGGAGAGGAGGCAGTCTGAAAAAGTGAGAAGAGCTGCTTTTGTGTTTTGTTTTTAATTTTTGTAAAAAATTTCTCTGTGGTTGCTTGGCGTCTCATTCAGCGCAGCAGCAGAGGCAGTGCAGCTGTCAGGCTTAGGAGGCAGCTATGGCATTGATATTCTTGCTTTCATGTTTCAGCAGTTATCTTTGCAACTACAAGTGACAGAACCTCTTTTTAATATAATCTAAAATAAAAACTAGAAATCTGTAGACATTGATGGGAATCACGTGGGAAGTATTGCTACTTGCCACGAATATACGTTTTTTTTAAAGTTAGGATAAGAAATGCCTGAGACTTTGAACAGAAAAAAAAAAATGGGGTTTATTTCCTTTTTTTATTCTTAATGTATATGATTTGATGAACATGGTCAGTTTTGGAATGGCAGGTCCTCCTCTGATACAGTAGGCTTTACACAGAACAAAGCTTCATGTGAAGAGTGAAGGAGAAAATCACTTATGCTAAAGAGGAAAATGTTACAGCTGTGTGTTAGAGCCTGGGGATGAGGAGGTACAGCATACAGCACGTGCATTTTCTTACAGTGTGATGAGGATTGGAGCTCTGCCTTAAAACAGTTGAGAAAGGGTGAGTAGCAATGCTTGTTGTACCAAAAGCAGGAAGGCAGGAGTTAGAATTTTGCCAAGTGATATTAAATTAAGAGTTAATGACCATAAGGACATCTTAAAGGTGAGAACAAAGAAGAAAAAGTCAAGCTACACATTTTAGAATCATGAATAAAAAGAAGGACTTTTTCAAAATAGTTACCGTTTATTAGTCAAGTACAAAATAATGAATGAAACGAGTGTTTATTACATGCAGAATGGATGCTTGTGTCTACTGAGTAAGAAATATGGAAGAATAAATTACAAATAAATGGAATCTAAACCAGATCTTTTCACGGTGTGAAAATAAATCTTCAGTTGAGTGCATCCTCCTAAATCTAAGAGCAGAAGGAGAGTGGGAACAGAAGAACATGATTAATCTTTAACAGTAAACTTTTTTCTTGTCACTCTGAATGTCTTGAATCAAAGGCAACCATGCGTCAGATGTTGAGTTTGAACTAAGTAAATGATAAAAAAAAGCATGATTAGGTGAAGCCAGTGAAAACTACTGGTTACTGATACCTGGTCACACAAAAAGTCTCTCTTCACTTGTCCTTTAACATTGAATGGCTGACCCCTCCCCTGATTCCCTTAGATAACTTTCAAAAATTATTTTTTTAAAAGTTACTTGATTTGAAAAGAGAAAGGCAGGGGATATTTTAGAATTACCTGGCTTTAAAAGCAGGGTAGATCCTATGGACTAGTATCCTGTATTGTGATAGTTATATGTAGGATTTTACCTTTAAGGAACAAACTTAAAGAGTAGGTATAACTCCATTCATCCCTGAAAACTGTAACATCTATTGACATCTATTAGCATAGGTTAAATTATTATTGCCATCAGAAACTGAAGTACAGGAGAGAGCCATTGTAGAGATGTGGATTCCTCCAGGCAGCGTCAAAGAAATTCTAGGGCTTCAATCCTACATTGCAGTGATTTAGGAGTTGATCAGCTTTACATATGAATGTCTTTTCATTTGCTTGACCTACTCCAGATGGGTGGCTGTGTACTCCTTTCTTAAAAACAAACAAAAAAACTCCAAAAAGTGAGAAAGTCAGCAAATAAGAAATGAAGCCACAGTCATATCTGTAACCCCTACACATGTTGAGATTTGTGTTTCTAGGGACTCGCCCTGTCCTCGGTGCAATTGCATCAGGCAGTTCTATCAGACCAAATGCCATGAAATGATGACACCACGGAACAAACATATTAAGAAAATATAGAAATATGCTGGCCTTTCTGATCTCATTTGAGGACTGAACTGGGGTGTTGTAATTCCCTTATCTGGTGCACTGCATCCAGCTCTGGACTCCTCAGCACAGGAGTAATACAAACCTGTTGGAATGGGTCCAGAGTAGGTCACAAAAATGATCAGAAGGCTGGAACACCTTCTCCATGAGGACAGGCTGCAAGGGCTGGGGTTGTTCAGCCTGGAGAAGAGAAGCTCTGGAGAGGCCTTTTTGCTGCCTTTCAGGGGTGTTGGACTAGATGACCTTTAAAGGTCCTTTCCAACCCAAACCATTCTATGATTCCATGAATGACAGCCACAGGTAAAGCTCTCTCTGGGGCAGAAGATTGTAGCTTGGTTTGTTTCTATCCAGCAAGACACGTTGCATGTTTAGCTTGTAACATGCCACCACATGTTAAGGCTTATAAAAAAAAAAAAAAAGCTACATTATATTTTTATGCAATAAGGGTTTGTTTGGGGGAAAAAAAAACCCCAATATATATTCCTGTCTCTCATAATGACCTCTGTCTTTCTGTGAGCCAGGAGAAATGTGAAGAAAAAAAGGACAAAAGCACCCACCAACAAAACCCTTCCTGCAGAATCTCTGTAACAAAAATGAAGCATAATTATACATGTGAATTGAAAGAAATTGAACTGTATTGTGCATGTCAAGGGCTGAAGTCCATTTATGGTGCTAGAGTAAATTTAATCTAACCTTGTCTCTTTTCTTCTTTCTGCATTACTGGGTACTTCAGAGTCAGTGCCAAAAGCTCTATCAGCCCAATAAGTATTTTTGTGTATTTCAAAGCCAAAACAAAATTATACTGCCTGTTTCTTGTCTCCAAATTCATGGAGATATACTTTGAAATACCGTTTTGCCCAAGAGGTTAACTGCATGCTGCATGAATCTATATTCTTGCTGAAGCTGACAGAAATTTGTTTTGTAAAAAGAAAATTGTGCTGCAGCACATGCTCTTAGTTTTCTGTCTGTCTTAGTGTGGAGAAAGAGTGAAGTCAGGATAAATCCTCTGGCTTCCTTATAATGTGCATTGTGGAAGGAAAACTTTTAATCATGGACACATGAAGTAGAAAACAAGTTTAAAGTGCTACAGTAAAGATCTTGACTGTGGTATGTATGTCTTCTTTTTTCTTAAATTCCAGTTATAGAATATTTATTATTAGAGTAATCATTTATTGTGCATTAGAAAGTTTGCTTAATGAGTAACAGGTAGGGATCTGCCCTTTTATTTTGGTGTAGCCTGAAGCACGTCACAATTCATACAGTAATTAAAACATCTCTGCTACAATTTTCCATGTTCAAGATCATTTATTCATATTTGTCCTCTTAGTAGTAGCATTGTAACAGTCTACTCTGTTGCTGTTTTTGTTATAGAGGCCATAATTTCACTTAACAACAGCAGGAATGGGGTAAAAAAAAAATTATATTTCAGTGTCTGTACATATGTAGCAGGTGTCCTCTTGGCACGTGAAGAGAAAAGGGAGCATGACTGATGGAGTAGGAGCAGTATGTGCCAAGGCAGGGCCATTTCCTCTAACCAGTAGTTACAGGGATTCTGATTTCATGTTGATATCCGCTTTTAATTTGCTTTCCCCACATGTTTACTGACAGCACAGACTGGCAAATCCCACTGTGGCTGGCCCAGCAGCTGCAGTGTCTCTTGCAGCTCCCGGGGTGCTGTCAGCCAACTGTAATGTCAGTAAAGGGATGGGTTACAATATCCAACATGCAATGTGTCCTAATGTCTTCTTATAGGTGGTTATTTCCAGGTCTCTGTAGAATTGTTATGTCCCTGCGACACTGAGAGATGATGAATGGTGACTGTTGTGTAGTGCTTGAGGCAGTGATGATTGAACTTAGTGCTTGCACTGGTTTTTGATCTCTCTCATCACTTTGCTAAAGTCATCACTGATCCTGAGTTTCCTGCTTGTGAAAATAAATAGCAGTGTTTAGATTATTAATTGGAGATTTCTTTTCCTTGGATACAGTAAGTTGTGTCTCTTCTTCCATACTATGGAAATTTTCCCACTTCCCTTCAAAATCAGAAGAATGGTGTCATATGTGGTGGTGTTGTCATGGCTGACTAAAGAAACTTAAAATCTTTTTGAGAGATGAGGAGAAATGAGGCATTTTCTCCATCATAAGTTAGAGAATACCCATTAATGTCAAAATCTGAAGCTGTGGTGTTAGCGTGGTGTCTGCGATGTGATTGCTCTGGCTTCAGTACTTGTGAAGCTGCCTCTAGGAAAAAGAAATTATGTTCCTCATGAACAGTCTTAGTGTAAAGGGATGTGTATGGTGGACTGGTTTTCTTCAGTTGATGCCCTCTATACTGTGATATGGTTTTTTTAGAGAGATTTCTGTCCTAGGTCACAATTTTTGTTGTCTTAAATGGTGTGATGCTTGCTGAATCAGCTCGTGGATTGATAGATTTGAGTGCAACATTTCTGCACTTTAGCACTGAGCTGTACGTGGAAAAAAAACGTGTTTTAGGATGGGAATTATAATTCAGAAGTATAACCCCTTCCAAAACAAAGTACGTATATAGTATGTGTGAATGGGAAAGTCAAAGCAGGATGAGTGTTATATCTATTTTATGCTTTAGCATTTAATTTAGTATCTATACCTAGCAGTTATTGTGGTAACTATTAATGTTTCCATACGTTTATTAGTGAATGAGGTTTTTTTGGTTTGTCTTTTAACTAGAGGTTAGGAGGGAAATTGGAAAAAAATAAAATTGCACCCACATGTCCCCCAAGTCTTGAATTATTTGGAAACAGAGATAAAACCAGCCACTGTTAACTCTCTGTTTGACATGCATATTTCCCCTTTTTTCATAAACAAGATAATTTTAGTATTTTCTTTATTGTCTTATTTTTTTTTCCCCCACAAGACAGCAAGAAAAACCTCATACTGTCATGTTTTTCCATCTGCTTTTCAGTATCTCCCAGACAGTTTTTTTTTAATACCTCGAGGTATGTTTATTTCATGTACCTTCACCACTCTTGATCTTTTAGAAAGCAAGGTGGTCGTTAGTGATTCCTAGAGGATGAACATTGCAGTGCAGTGGAAATGAGCTGTTAGTTGTTGCTGCAGTCGAGTATTCTAGGGAAACCAAGGCAAAGATTTTGTGTGAATTTAAGCAACACATAATACAGGAATTTGGACACACATCCACAAAGTTATTTAATCATTGAGGCAGGTAGAAATAGTGTAGCTAGAAGGACTAGGGTAGTGATTTTCCCCCTGTGTTTGGTATTAGTGAGGCCAAACTTCAGATACTGGCTAAAGTTTTGGGCCTCACACTCCAGGAAAGATACTGAGGTGCTGGAGCAGGTCTAGAGGATGGCAACAGAGCTGTTGAGAGGCCTAGAGCACAAGTCGTATGAGGAGCAGCTGAGGAAACTGGGACTATTTAGTCTGAAGAAGAGGAAGCTGAGGGGAGACCTTATAGCTCTCTGCAGCTCCCTGAAAGAAGGTCATAAAGAGGTGGGTGCCAGTCTCTGCACAAAAATAACATGTGGTAGGACAGGAGGAAATGGCCTCAAGTTATGCCAGGGGAGGTTCAGGTTGGATATTAGGAAAAATTTCTTCCCCAAAAGGGTTCTAAAGCCCTGGAATGGGTTGCCCAGGGAAGTGAGTGAATCAGTATCCGTAGACATGTTTAAAAGTTGTGTAACTGTGTTGCTAAGGGACATGGTTTAGCAGTGGACTTGGTAGAGTTAGGCTAACAATTGGACTTGATGATCTTAAAGATCTTTTCCAACCTAAAGGATTCTATGATTTTAAGTAGATAACTAAATAAGAATTAGATATACTGAAATTACTTGGCGAATCTGGTCACTTGTTCAAGACACCAGGTTTTTGACAGAAGACATGAAGACTAAGTGGCATCAATATAATTTCATTTCTCATTTGTATCTGCAATTATAATTTCATCACACATTTATGGTGTCATCATTCTCCATCACACTGCATGTTCATGTCTCTTGTCTTTCAGATTGTAAGCACTTTAGGATAAAACTGTATTACTATCCTTTTCAATATGGACATTTAATGTACAATAAATCTGAATCCAATAGGAAACAGTTCTGTATTTTAGGAGATAGGAATTGTCCAACCTAGATTTTCATGCTCTCTACCAGAGTTGCTTATTCCTAAGAGTTTTATTGCTAGATAGGTACCATGAGCTGCCAAGGCATAAGTGTAACCATGCATTTTGATACCATAATAAATATGTTTGTCTGAGACATCCCTATGCCCCATTTGCAGTCAGTAGAAACAAGAGCTGGAATGTGGTTAGTGCACAGTGGGAGGAATGTCAAATTGTTAGCAGCATCTTGCACCCAGGAGTAGCAGAACAGGTGATTCACAGCTAAACTAAACTGGGAGAGAAAGAGGAAAATGCCAATATAAGTTGAATTTTCAGACAGGGAGTGTCGAAGCTCTAGATCATGAAATGAAGGATTGCTTTGAAAACCTGACAGCATTTAAATCCTCCCTGTACATTATATTTTCCTACACAATTTCAGTCTACAATCAAAAATTCAACTTGTGGGTTCTTCTGTTTGTTTATTTGTTTTGTAAATTCAAGGTTTTCATTTCCAGCATCAATTCTTCCAAAGGAGGATCTTCAAACTCACAGTGCTTTTGTTCTTAGTATAAGCATCATTATTCATCTTTAAAACATTGTATTTCTATCTCTTTTACAAAATGTGTTTATTTTCTTTCACTTTTTTTTTTTTTTCCAGTCTCATTCTCTCCATGTTCTTGGTAAACTGATCAAGAGGTTTGACCCCTCCATCTGCACAAGCATGTGAAATGGGATGGCTAGAGAAAATGAGATAAGGCAGGGAAAAGGAAAGGAGGGCGGATAAAAGAGATGTAGATGATGCAATTAAATAAAGTAAGTTAGAAAAAAAGGAAGTGAGGAAGGAGAATAAAAGGAAGGGGAAAAGGTGAAAAGAGTGTTATGGGCATTGTAAGTCTTAAGCTCTGACAACTTTTTGTTTCAAATATGGGGAGGGGGAATTAATACAAAGAGTATTGCTCAGAACTAAGCTTATTAGCAAGCAGGGAAGAAAGGAATTGCTGTGTCCTGCTTTTCCACAATAGGAGTGCATAAAGCTATGAAAAATATTTTAGGGAGTTAAGTATAATATGATCTCCTTATGTAACAGAAAGCAGTGCTGAGAACTACACAAATGAAAAAAACAACCCTGAAAACAGTAGTACCCCGGGTATAACAGGAGAAAAAACTTCAAGACAGTAGCAGCACCATATTACTAAGAAGAAACATTTATATTTAACTGCTAAAAGAAATGCATTTTTGTTTATTTTGGGAGTGTGTGCGCAGCAGTTAGGAGTCTGTATTGTGCAAAAATTCAGTGGACATCATTAAGATATTGTATATCTTGTAATTATCAGTTAGATCTCCATATATTAAGTCTGCACTTAGACCTACCCTCTTTAATATGTTTCTCTATGCCTTATAACTGTGTTATTTGGTGTACCATTGAATGTCACATTAAGTTGAGGATCACTTTACCCTTCATTATTTCAATTGTTAAGGATTTATGAAAAGTTTGAAATTATTTTTTCAAATTTAGGCTACTTTAATTAGCACCATTTAATAGAAAACGCATCATGGCCTTTCTGCAGTAAGTTTCCTTAATTTACTGTTTTCTCCTTACCAGGAGAAAAACAAACAAAAAGGTTACTTTGCTCTCATTGGTGTAGACTGCAGTGCAGCACAAGCAAGCTTTCCCAAGATTTTGATTCATTCTACTGTAGTGAAGATTCTCATCGTCCTTCAGACGCACATAAACACAGTCCCTAGTGGAAGACAGACCCAGATAATGAATCAAGGAAGGGTCATTTTGATCATTTGTTTTGGCCTCTGCATAACACAGAGCAAAGAATTTCCCTCATTAAATTCTGATTTGTATTGAGCTTGTGTGGCAAGGTTTTGGGGGATGGGACTACAGAGGTGCCTTCATAGAAGTGTCCCCTATGTCCAACAGAGCCAGCTCCAGCTGGCACCAAGACACTTGCACCACTGGAAAAGCCTAAGCCCATCAGCAATGGTGTTAGTGCCTCTGGGATAACATACTTAAGAAGGTGAAAAAAAACCCAAACACCTGCACAATTGCATCTGTGAGAGAGGAGTGAGAATGTGTGAGAGAAACAACTCTACACACGTCTGTGAAGAAGGAAGGGGAGGAGGAGATTCCCCTGCAGACCATGCTGGGGTAAGCTGCCCCCCTACAGCCCGTGGAGGTTCATGGTGGAGCCAATACCCACTTGCAGCCTATGGAGGACCCCATGCCAGAGCAAGTTTGCTGGCAGGACTTGGGACCTTGTGTAGTCCTTCAGGAACAGACTGCTCCCATTCTGGAGCAGTCTATTTCTGAAGGGCTACACCCCATGGAAGGGACCCGTGGTGGAACAGTTCACAGAGGACTGTTGCCTTCAGGAGGGATCCCACACTGACCTGGAGCGGGGGAAGAGTGTGAGGAGTCCTCCCTCTGACGAGGAAGGAGAAGCAGAAACAACATGTGATGAACTGACTGCAGCCCCCATTCCCCATCCCCCTGTGCTGCTTGCGGGGAGGATATAGAGAAGATCAGGGGTAAGGCTGAGCCTGAGAAGAAGGGAGGGGTGGGGGAAGGTTTCTTTCAGATTTAGTTTTTATTTCTCATTATCCTACTCTGATTTGATTGGTAATAAACTAATTTTCCCAAGTTAAGTCTGTTTCTGCTGTGACAGTAATTGATGAGTGATCTCTCCCTGTCCTTACCTCAACCCACAAACCTTTTGTTATATTTTCACTCCCCTGTCCATCTGAAGAGGGAAATGACAGAGCAGTTTTGGTGGGCACCCGGTGTCCAGCCAGGGGCAACCCACCACACTATAAAAGCACAGTGTATCTTCCCGAAATCAATCCTTTCTTCATTTTTAAATGGTCCTTTACAAAGTATCGAGCATAATCATTATCAGACTTTTCTAATGGTTTCTTACTCCCGTTGTTTAAAAGGTATACTTATTTCTTGTCTGAATTTGATAGTTTCAGCATTCAGTCATTGTTTATTCTCATATTTCTGTCTGCCAGTTAGCCCACTTCCCTCTTCTAGGGACCAGAAATAGAGCAGGAGTCTAGGGGAGCAGGCAGCAGAGGTAGTTGATAACTCTTGATGTCTGCACATGATTTTGGTGCCTTTCCGAGGGGCTCTGTAGATCAGGAGAAAAATCAAAGGACGTCCATGCACTCCTTTTCAACTCACAGTTGAGTAAACAAAATCCTTCTTTCTTGGTATTTTCTTTGTATCTGTCATTTTTTGGAGCAGGGAAAAGGTATCATCTGTCAAAAGGTTCCTGTGTGACTGACAGATTTTGAACACTTTGTAATAACTAACCGGTGTTTGGCCAGCTTTCATCTTTTTTGGTTTGAGTAGCTTGGAGGCTGATCCCAAGCACATTATCTGTTGTGTTTGACAAGGTGATGCTGTACTTGCACTTTGTCAAAATTATTCTGCTTCCCGCTCCTGCTGGTGGGGGTCATTCTTGAGTTTCTCTGTGTTTGCATCTCCAGCCAGACTGTTTTGAGAATTCTTGCAGCAGAGCAGTAAGTCACAGTGGAAGATATATTGGCAAGAAGAGAGCAACAGAGTGGTTATGGAGCGCCTACTGCTTTGGAAGCAGGGGAAAACAAGGCTAGTTATACCAAGTGGGGGGGGAAAAAGTGTGTTGATATAGCTGTTTAATGTCCAAATTCAGGTTTCTTTTCCTGGTAAGATTGATAGAGGCATTGATTGTACATTTTATATTGGGTCTCTATGCAAGAAGTACTGATACAGGCCAAAGAGTCACTGGGACATCACCTACCTGGCAGAAGGTAGGGAAATCTAAAAAGACAGCATGAAGGGCCAGGATAGGTCTGTGCAGTAGGAAGACTGTAGAGGTGGAGGAGGGAAAAACACAAGAGCTCAGTCAGATCTTAAAGATTAACACAGTAGATTTCCAAAATGCAGTGGGCTTTTCTATATTCTTTGAAGAGTCTGCTTGGTGCCCATGTTTGGCCAAGAGTTGAAAGAAACACATGGATGTTTCGGGACTGTTGAGGAATCACTTACTTTGTTTTTTCTAAAGTGGCAGTTGACAGTCTTGACCTTTTCCAAGAGCATCAGCAGAACCTAATTGCCCACTGAGGCTTGTCTTGGTTTTTTTATGTTTTGTTGTTTCTTTGAGAAGTGTCGCTTTTACACAATCTAGTTACTATGTTTATGGGACAAACAAACCATGAAATACATTAATGTTCCATGGATCAATAGTGAGGGATTTCAAGCCTACGACAACAATGGTCTGGATTTCTTTCAAGTTCTTGAATGGCATGCAAAGGTAAGTCGACATGTTCTGTGACAGTGTCTGTCATGAGAACCCATTAAAGCTCATCCATATGTAGATGGATGTTAAGGAGCTAGATGTATAAGGAGCTAGATGTAGGTGATCTGAAATCACAGTTGTTCAGTGATTTTTCAATTAGACAGCAAGAAAATGTGATTTGAGGTCAGGAGGTCATTATCCTCTATTAATGAATTTGACTGTAGGTTGTTATGTGACT
>WTSP01006692.1:57874-70365 GCA_025331215.1 Actenoides lindsayi | reverse complement strand
CTCCCCTCCCTCCTCCTTCTCCTCCTCCTCCTCCCCCTCCTCCTCCTCCTCCTTCTTCTCCTCCTTCTCCGCCTTCTCCGCCCGCCCTCGCTCCCTCGCGCCCGTCAGCGCCGAGGGCCAGGGGAAATGGCAGCCGCGCCAGTCCCGCACTCCGTCGCCCCCTGTGCTCCCAGGCCCGGGGCCGCCGCCATCCCCAGGCGCCGCCGCCCCGAGCGCTGGCCCTCGCCCGCGCCGGCCTGGGATGCTGCCGCCCCGCCGGCGTGGCTGCAGGAGCCGCGGCGAAGTGCGGGGCCTGCGGCAAGGCCTCGTGCCGGGCACCGGCTGCGGCCCCCCGGTCCTGGCTCCGCGGGGCGCCGGCGGTGGGGGGCGGCCGTGGAAGGGCCCGGTCTGGGACGTGAACAACCACAAAGCTGCTTCGCCCGCTGTGCCTTATGGGAGTCTGGGAGCCATTATTTTAGAAAAGTTGCACGGTGTCATTTAATGTTGAACTGTCTTCCAAAGTCTGTTCGTCGTCACTGCATTCAGAAGGAAATGCAGGCGGCTGACACTTAAGTAGAGGAGCGGTGGCCGGGTGAGGAGCACAGTCTACTGGGTGCTGCCTTGTCCCCATCAGTATGCAGTGTGGCTACAGCTCTTGCTGCCTTGCTGGGAAGAGCTTCCAGCAGCCGAGTGTATGTGGGCCTAGGAAAGATGTGGCTGGTTGTGTGGCAGCCCAAATGCCAGCAACAACTGGAGGTGCATGGGTGGGATGGGGGAAATCTCGTCCAGACAAGCCCAAACTGCCACTTACCAGACTAAACCTTAGAGCCATCACAATGGCTTTGGACAACCTATTGATGCAGTCTTTTACTTGAAAGTTAGAATAAGCATCTAAACTTCAGTCCAGCAGATATACTGTGAGGATCCATTATAAGTTGTGAAGAAATATGAACATGAGAAGTACTGTCATAATACACTAATGTCAGTTTTGTGGTTTTTTTTTTTTCTGTGAGGTACCTAAAGTGTCCTACAATGTGAAGTGGCCAGCATTCTCTTTTTCACAGGCACATGAAGTATGAGAAGTTAAATGCTTTACAGAAAGTCATAGAGTAACATGGAGTTCTTTTTTGCCTTCCCTAAGACCTGTGCTCCTACCTTTAAAGCCACTGTTTTCCTAGTAAAGTAGAAATATTAAAATGCTGACAGCCAAACCCACGTGTTCCACTTTAAACCATTTTCCGCCTTATGTTAATTTATTTTCCCCTTACGCATCAGTATTATGTTAATGACTAACATCTCCCCACATCCTCTGATTGTTTTTAAACATCCTTGCTCTGTATCTTCCAAAAGTTTCTTCACCAGTGATTAGCTTTTCCCTGTTAGTAGTTTTTCCTGTAGTTTGCATTATCATTTTCTTAGTGTGTTACAACATACTGTTTACCTCTGTTCGTAGATTCAAGACCTTGACATGGCTCACCTAACCTGGGATTTCACAGATGGCGGCTCACTGTTTAGCAAGCCATACTGACACGAAAATCTACACTTTCATCGGATTCAGTAGGAGCAGTGTTAGGCCCAGACAGTTATGTCTTGCAGCTAATATTCATAAATATACATTCATTGAATATGACATTAAATCTCCTCTAGCAATTAGCCCTCTTTATTGATTGGTTTAATGGTAATTATACAAGTCAGCTCTCTTCCTATATTTGGAGTGATTAAAGTATGTTTAATCGCAAACGGCCACCTTCGTGAAGCACATAGCAATCAATGGGTTACAAAACCTGAATCTTGTGCAGTCTGTTTGTTTTTTGAAAGATTATAAGTTAAAAATCTATTTTCTGATCTTTCCTCAGTGGCTTTTACTATTGTTTTGACTGCTTTATTTCCTCGTGTAGATGGGGGGTAGGGGTGGGGGGGGGGTGTGTGGGTTCTGGCACAAAAGTGACAAACCGCAAGCAAAAATTAAAGCCGTGCTGTCGTGCATCTACTTGAATGTGGCTTGTAGGACAGAATGTTTTATACACAGGCACCAAAGCCACTAGGAATCAGCATGTCATTGTCCCCAGGTATCTTTTCCTAACGATGTATTGCATCATGTAGCCTAACAAAAATGTTGTGAAAGTTATATTATACCTAAAAGCAGCCTCTGAAAAAAAGGAGGACCATGGACCCCAGAGGCTTCTTTTCTATGATGATAGAGTCCTCTTTGCTGAGGCCACTGAGGCAGGTGGAAATCATAGCTAGTGTTGGGAGCATTTGGACATTGGTTGTAATGTGGGGCCTTTGAACCCATTTCACTGTGAACCCCAACCTAACAAAGTTTTAGGGAGTACCTCATGACAGCCACATCCTTAGGGGGGGACTACAACTCCCCCCTTCCACACCCCACCCCCTCTAGCCACCCCCCCCCCAAAAAAAAAAGTGAGAACACCTGCATTACTAACCTGTGCCATGATCTATTTTAAGCTGTTTCTTTCCACCCATCTGCTATGATGAACAATATAAGTCTGACTGCTCAAAATGCAAGTTTCTGTGTGTCTCTTTCTTGTTCGTTACTTGTTGATACTAATCCTTGAATCCCTTCTCTACTGTTAGTTCCAAATGATTGTGATCCAGGATTTGACCTCAGTCTCTGTTCTCAGTTTCCTCATATTTGATCTAATTGTCTCTCTTCTCACAATTTTGCCTACCTAGTCCTGAAATTATTCTTTCCTTTCTAGTCCTTTCCTAGACTGAAAATCCCTCTGGCTCACTAGCTCTGGCAGACTCTCTACTGCACTGTGCTTCATTTCAACTTTACAGCACTTTTCTCTGTGCGTTTCGCAGATCGGTGCTCCAGAGATATGTTAGGCACCCTGGGGTCATAATTAAGGAAGAACCCACAGAGGGCCTATATATTAAAAGGAAGTGGCATCCCAAAGTCCTCCAGGAAGAAGTCCTAGAAGCATACATGATGGCCCCTGAAGACCTTCCGGAACAGTGAACATTTTCAGAAGGAACTGGGGGTACATGTTCATCAGCTTTTGGTGTGAGAAAGTCTGGAGCACAGTAGATGAAAGAATACACTTCAAGGAAGAGAAAAGAAATCTTCAAAGAATGGAGGTTGTGTCAAGGAGTCATTGAGAGGGTGCCTTAGAAAGATGGAATCCAAAGAAGCATTTAGATTTCCTTAGTTTCAACCATAACTTTTTTTTTATAAACAGTGCAGATAGGTCACTTGACACCAGCCACCATACGATGCAATTTGCTGGCACACAGTTCTTTGATCCTCAGTTTTCCATGCTTCAGGCTTGCCTCTGATTTTATTTACTTTTAACTTCAGCTGCTTTTGAAAATAACATAGTTTATTTGTTTTTTAAAATAAAACACTGATTTTGCACATTGTCAATTATATTAGTTTTTTCCTTCGCAAATATCTGCTTTCGTATGCTTTGAAACAGAATGTGATCCCTTTTTTGAGTGATCCCTGGTCCCACAAAAAGCCACCTGTGTATGTCCAAATTTTGAGGGACAGTCTTCACCTGTACTTTGAACACTTTTTTGCATTCTTCAGCCAATACTTTGAGATCGGGCACATGTCTCACTGTTCTTAGTGTGTACACTACAGCATCTGTACCCCTAACCCTGTGTGCAGTTCACAGCAAAGCACGACTTTCACACAGCAGTTGCTATTCCTGCTTCTTGTTGGTCAGTATGGAAGTGAGCACCACAACTGACAGCCGTCCTTAGTGAGCCTTCTGGCAGTGCAAAGGAGGAAAGCCTGCCATGAATGTAGAGAAGACAAGGACCAGGGTGAGTGAAAGTGCTTCAATGGGATAAAGAGCCTCAGGCAGGAGAAAGGAACAGAAAGAAATTGGGACAGAGATTTGACAGAGCAGTCCTCTGCTCAGGGTGTGCTCCTGCCCTTGAATTCCCCCTGAGCAATGTAATGGTGGAAGTTCAGTGATTCACATGAGGAAATAAAGGGCAGGATTTTTTATTTCCTGTCTGTTGGTAGTGAAGAAATACACTTTGGGTCTGGACCTTGGTATAGGTATTGAGTTTGGGCCTTTCCTGATGACTAATAATTGAACTGATACTGCCTCATTCAGTTACCATGAGGATTTCATTTTGGTTTTATGAATAAGGCTGCACTGCATATTATTCCATTCTGTTTACCCTGTGCTTTCTTTTACCTTTCCTTCCTTGATTGTGCTTATTATATTTTTGAAGGATTGGCTCCCACCTCATTATAGTTCTGACCATACTGGCAGGCATAATTTCAAAAGATGCTAGCATTAGTTGCAAAACTGTCTAAAGAGATTCCCGCTGCTTGTACTGATACCTGTGCCAGCACACTTGTTTGCCATCTTCCCATTTGTGCAGATGCATCTCTTTGGGCTGAAATCTGACCTGTTTCATTAAAATAATGGCAACTTTAATTATTATTTTTTGAATTAGTTTATTTTCTCCAGAGATCTAGTTAACCGGGAAAATAGCTATACTAACTTTATGGGCAACCCAAGATGCATAGCTAAAGTGGATGGTGAAGACACGGAGAGAAAAGAAGGAAGTGGAGGCAGGAATCTTTTTCAGCTGGCTTCAAGGCATGACCCAGCACCTTTTGACACTAAATCCTGAGTTCTTTTCAGAAGAACAACTGCACATTTTTCGTCTCCAACTTCTCACTGGATTGTAAAGTTTCTATTATAGAATCTCAAATGCACACAAAAAGTAAGCATCAAAATTATATTTCTAATATTTGGCTATGAATTTTAGCTACAGGAATTATCTTGGGCCCCTCTGGTATGATGGCAGAAAGATAGGTTATCTGAAATGACTCATCTGAGTGAATTTTGAGTTTTTTCACCCAAGTTCACTTGAGTTAACATTCCAGTTAACTTGTTTCTCAACCATCCTCTGAGTCAAAATTATTACACTTTCTTGCAAAACAACTTTTCTTTAAAAAGAACTTTCTGTAAAACTGAGTCAGCTATACTGTAAGTAACTATAGGATTTTCCTTTCTTATGATGGTATCATAGAAACCATCAAATACAAAAGCATTGTCTATTTCCCTGGTCTCTTCTTAGGCCAATATGTTGTTGTTAGCATATGGTTAAGATAATATTCTTGCTAAAATGAGTGGTCCAGTGGCAGATGAGAATCCAACATGGTTTTCAAAATATAAACATCATTAAAAAATAGTACCTAAGTATCCTTGCTTGAAGAGAGAAAATGTAATCCCACATCTTCCAGCACGGCCTGCTCTCATTTCATGAGTTCTAGTCAGGCTAGTTCTGTTTGTGCCCAAACCCCTCTCAGAGACTACTGTAGACATATCACTAGGATAGCTGGTATTCATCTGCTTCACAGACAACATTCAATACCTTCTTTAGATGTGGGATTGTCTTCTCAGTTCTTGTTCCCATATCTCTGTTCAGATGCTTCCGTGAGACCTATATTGTCATAATATTCATGTACATGCCTAAGAAACTAACTTCATGATAGGGTGACTATGCTTAATCTCTTTGGCCTCTTCTTGTGTGAGGAAGTAGAAGTCATGTCTTTCATTTGTAAGAGAACCTGAGCACCTTTTCTACTGAATAATGCAGAAATAATACTTTTAGAGCATGTCTTTTAGCCTGGGGCTCTCCACTGCTCCCACTACAACTGCTATATGGCTGCCATTTCCTTGCACAGAACTTGTTCAGCGCAGTTTGTTGTGCCATGAAATGAAAAAGAGATTCTTTACTACAGTCTGTGTCTAACAAAAGATACGACCTGGAAGTGGTGAGCTAATTAATGGGGAAGGAGGCTGAAAGAACTCCAACATGGGTTGATTTAGGAAGTATGGCAGGTTTTTGAACACTCACTGTTCCAGACAAGGAAAAAGTTGGGAAGAGGTATTTTAGGACATATAACCTCTCTTTGTTTGTGATCAACTAAGAAGCAATTCTGTTGTAATTCTGTTAATAATTCACTCTTCAGGGGGTTCAAGGCCACACCTGTGGAACATGCTTTCTCTTAAGATACCATTCACAAACTTTCTTGTTCATGAATGGTGAAATCAAACGGTTCACCAAACAGAAGGATAGTGTGACCACTGGTGGAACTGTATATTCTTTTCCCTGTTTTCCCTGTAATTAAACCAATGCCAAGAGTGCAAAAATGAAAGTTCCCAGTCATTGCTTATTAGTTTTAAACAAAAATGAAAAAAGATTCAGCTATGCCTGATACATCCTAGCAGATTTTAAGTCTGAAAGGAGACAGAAGGCAGAAATACAGACACCTAGTAAGAATGGCCCAGCTACAAGGAAATGTACTATGAGTTCAAAGTGTTTATTTCCAAGGGAATAACACTGATTTCTTACCTCAGAAACTCATTTTGCTGCTCATTAAGGATACAATTCTGGTGTTTCTGTTATAATGGACAAGGAAATGCACATCTCTGCAGATGCCTGTGGTCTAACTGCTGAAGAGCAGAAGTGCACTGACAGTTTCTGTCAGAACCTCTTTGGTGTTCTTTGATTTGGCACAAAGGACAAAGGATTCCATTGATGATAGCTCTTTCCCAAATTCTCTCCTTTGTATCCTTTTTTTAGTTTTTACTTTTTGCCATCTATCTGCCTTTTCTTCTCTGCTCATCTTTCTGCATCTGAGAAGACTTATCTCTTCTCTCTTTGTCCAGTCCTTCATTTCTTTCCTCATTCTCACCAAGACATCTATTTTGTATGTCCTACTCATGGGATGTTATTCTCTGTGGTCACCTCTGCTTAACATGAAAAACAAGGGCCATCATAAATTAAAGTTTTCATGAATGGTAATGACCATGATGATGCTTATCTAGTACAACATTGCTGAGAGATCCTTGCTAAGGTATCATTTCTTCATGATAGATAGCCTAGTGCTCTGTAATTGGTAGACTATGTTCAAAGTACATAGTCCTACAGTGGTGATTAATGGTAACTCTGAATCACAAGTTATAGCATAGCATAATGATATATAAAGTGGCACTGAAGGAAGTAACCAGTAAGGGAAGCAGAGGGATCTGTATGCATTTAGCTGCTCACTAATTCAGACAACTCATTTCTTCCAGAAAGTTCTGGGAATGTTGTGTTTTATGTAAGGTTCCTATGTTCACAGTTGTGCTTGCCAGTGCATTTATTGTCTGAAATACAGTGTCTGGAGAATGACAATAACTAACAAGTGAAATTAATACATCTATAGCCACAAAGTATCATCTGAGTCTTAAATTTAGCCAAGTTCTTAGTTGTTTATCTACATTTTTAGATGGACTTTTGAATCTGTTGTATTGTGTTATACAATAAGAGTAAGAGAGAAGTATACAGGAGAGAAAAAAAGGTAATGAAGGAATGAAAAAAAAAAATTAATTACCAAATGAGGCTAGAAAAGTTAAGCCCTTGGTCAGATATAAGGCTGAAATAGACAATTTTTTATAACTGATAAGAATACCGCGCAACTTTACTATGTGGGTAATATATGATTTACAATCTCCTTAAATATTAATTTCCGTGCTGTTAAATGCCCCAGCTTTGTAAATGGTGTGATACTAACAATAAAATACATTTTCTATGGGTCTTAGCTGTTTTTTAAAATGAAAGTGGTTTTGGTTTGAATTTATATTGTGAGTGATGCAAAAGAGAGTTTTTGCCATCTTTCTCTGCTGTTTGGAAATTAAACTCCCACAGTTCATGAGGAAATTAGTTTGCTTCTAGAAAAGTTTCACTCATTCTGGAAGAAATGTAAGACACTGGTTCTAAATTACATCAAGTTCTTCTGCACCCACTCTTTCTTCTCTTCTGTGTCAGCCTCACTTCCCCTTTGTCTCTTCTGTGTTGATTCTTCAGTTAGACAATTTAGAGCCAAATATTTGTGTTAAATTTTTGATTCAGCAATTGAGCAATTACACAGCAAACAAAGTGGGTGAGAACATTTGTCAAGATAGCTGTTAAAAGTCTGACACTTCTCTGTGGCCTGTTGCATTTGCACTGGTTTTCTTCATGCTGTGAAATGAAGAATATTCCATGGAATGAATATGATGCAGGGACCTGTTTAACGTACAAAATTAATATTTGATAATTAGCAGTTCCAAAAAAACACTGCCTAAATTATCATTAAAAACAAAAACTCATCTATTGAGAGCCACCTTGAAAATGCTGTTGTTTGCACTTTGGAAAGCTTTAACATTGTATTCTGAAGAATTGTTTCCTCACTGAGAGGTATATCCATTACCATGTTACTATTTGCGGAAATTTAAGGAAGAATTTGGTTTTGTCATTTCTGCAGGTCATAGTCCTAAACTTGAATATATACAGTGTAAGAAGTAAACATATAGGGTATATGTGTGTTCATATACATACATATGTATCTACACCACTGATATACCAGCTCATCTCATGAATGCAACAAAATCCTGCTCACATACAATGTGAATGTGACATTTAAAAGTTATGTTTTGAAACTCTGCCTAGCAAATAAATCTCATAATCATCAATGGTTTTTTCTGGGAATGGTACCTTGGGTGAGGCCTGTGTGACCCTCAGAGACAGTAGTTTAAAATGTTCAATCTGTGCTAGTTCTCCCTGAAATACAAAAAAAGACTGGGATGTCTGAAGGCCTCCTTCTAACCAGAATAGTCGTACCATTAGAGAGAGAAGCAGTACCCTCTGATTTACATGATCAGTTAGAACTTGCCAACACAGATGTATTTTGGGTTATCCTGTGTCACTTTGTTCACTTTTTACTTCATCTATTCATCCATGTAATAACAAAACCAGAGAGAATATAGTCACTCCCAGAATTAAAATGATGAATAAGAAATGACAATTTTTGGTAGACATTCAATAAAAAAAGGATAAAAATTTTCTGTCTTGATGCTTCCAGTGTGCAGAGGAATCCAGCAACATGCAACAGACTCCCAAGGACAGTGTCTGTGCTTAGTCAATTGTGTTCTGAGTTGCTTGGTCAGCTCTAGTTCTGGCCAGTTTTCTTATCCAACTCCACAGCTGTATATCACTGTCTGTTGTCATCAGAAGAAATACTCCAGCTTTACATTAGTGTAACAGTGAACATGGTCCAGCTTACTGAATCAGGATGATGTGTTTCCAGAATATTTGGGGAGAGAAGTGACTCAGGTCACGTAATTGTACAATGCCAGCTGACTATCTCTGGAATTGGTCCAAATGTGTATTTATTCCTGATTTGGATTCTCTAGATGCACAGACAAATTTTTTTAACTTGACTGTGAGATGGTCTCAAGATGACAAGGATGATGCAACCATTTCTGAATAATATTATTACTGTTGCTTCAGCTGCAGGAAATGGTGTTTGAACACTGCTGTATGCATTAGGAGAGCAAGAATTCCTCTTCCAACAGAAAATTCTTTAATTTAGCACCAGTAATACCACAGGTGAGGACCAAACGGAAAACAACTCAACATAAACAGAGAAAACAATATAACACAACTGGCAAGCTTTTCATCTCTAGTGTCACAGGGAGATGCTGTCAGGATGAGAAGTTAACACATGGAAGCCAGCTGTAGCAACTAAATGTCTCAGGGAAACTTGTTCTTAGATAATGAAATCCATTCACAAAGAGTATCATAGAAAGTTGGAGTGACCTGATAAAACTCAGAAGAGATTACCAGATTTATTCTTGGAAAGGCAAGAAAGTGAAGCTCAAAGCCTGACAGACTCTAAAAATGATGAAAATGTACTCTTAATTCAAAAGTTTTATCTCCAGATGTTCAGAGAAGATTTTTTAAAGATAGCATGTTGCATAATATGTTGGAAAACCACCTGTAAGTATACATAAAACAAAGGCAAAATAAGAAACCAGTTACATTCAGCAATACAGCTGGATGTTCTGTGAAAAACTGATAGAATTATCTGAGCAGAATTCTGGTTTACCTTGAATTCATTGCTGGGAAAACCAGGTTGCTATGCTGCCCCTGGAGCTGCCAGGGAAACTAATTTGAAGAAATGGTGGCTTACAGAAAGAGGTTACTATACTGGCTTTATACCAATTGCAGCATATAGTACTTCAATGTAACAGCGCAGCTAAATACAAGACATATCTGATGTGTGTTATGATATTGCTCCTTGCCCTTTCCCTCCTGTCTGCATTAGGAGGAGTCCATGGAAATGACAAGGGGCAACTTGAGGTCATCTCATAACCCTGTATTTATTAGAGGAGCAGCCTCTCATACCTATCACGCTTGCCTGTGTGAAATTGTATATAGCAAACATAACTAAGATTTTCCTCCTGCTGCATACCCTCTACTTGTTATAGTGCATTGGAAGCTCCAGGTAACATCATTCATTTTGTTTGAATAGGTAGAAGCTACAAGTAGATGAAGAGCTTCTTGTGCTTTATATGTGACAAGTTAAAAGGTCACACTACCCTATTCAAACATTTACACTAAACTGATGTCCTTAATTGGCTGTCAAAGTAACATAAATGTTTAAATCATTTGAAGACCTTAATAAAGCCTAATTAAAGGTAAAATCATTGTTCTATGCATTTCACATGGGCTTTTACTATAGATCAAGTAAAATCAAGATTTGAACTCAAACTTTTAGGAAGTCCTTAATAAAATGAGTCTCATTAGTGTCAAACTGCTTGATTAGGGACCTTATTAAAAGCCATTTGACAGTAATGAATTTTATTAAAGGTTTTTCAAATCAGTCCCATATACAGATGCAAGACAAGTTAAGAAAGTCCGTGTATGTATGTGTAATGTATTTGTCTATGAATCGAGTCCTATTTGTGCATTTGGTCTGCATAGCTCACAGAATAGGAAGACAGGGAGACATACAGAAGATGTCTTGCAGCACAACTTTAAACTGTATTGATTTTACTGCAAACCTCTTTAATTTTTTTTTGCCTCCTTTATCTTATACTAGTTGCAAATTCTCTCAAAAGACAGATGCAGGTCCCCAAGCTGTTAAGATGTGATACTGTCTATATTGCACATTTCTTAGTACAGTGTCACAAGGAGAATGAGCAGTGAAATTTGAACCTTCTTGGATCTGCTTCTTCCAACAAGATGACACAAAAGGGCTGTACTGTGCTGGAGGTTTTGACAATGTGAGTGCAGCAGCTCTTTGTCAGACTATCATAATTAGAATGTTCTTTTCACATTTGGACGTGGATGTGAGCTATGTGGGGAGCTATGTGGGGAAGGGGATGGAAAGGATAAAAGGCTGCATAACAGCACACACATGTAAGACACTTTGGGTTTTTTTCACTCCTAGAACTAACAAATAGTAAAACTAATTCTGTTCAACCTCATAAATATCTTCACCTTCTCCTGATGTCTACAAGCAAAAATCCACATACCCAAAAGGCAAATTTTTCAAAGTTTTGCTCTTATATATTGAAATGTCATATAAAATGTTTTGCAAAGTTATATTTAATATTTGCTGGTAATTGAGCTCTTACGTGAAGCCAAGTTGTCCACATAGAAGATAAATATCTGTGCCATCAGGTTTGCTTTAAGGATATATTTGGTTTGTTTTGAAAGTTTGGCTGGATTTTAAAAATGTGATTGATATGCCTGCGGTTGTTTGTCATGTTACTGCATGATCCTTTCAGGAGTGGACAATTGCCTGACTTTTTTGTTGTGTGTTTAGATGTCACAGAGTATCTTAGATTTTGTAAAGTTATCTGTCTAATTTTGAATCCTGGACGTGATACTTCTGTTTCTTTCACAGGCAATTTGAGATATTTTCTTGATAGCAAATTTGAGAAAGCAGGACTAGAAGGCACTGTTGACAATGCAATAAATCATGTTACAGATGACTGTCAGCCTCTTTAGCTTTCCTTTCAGTTAAGTATTTAAGGGCAATACTCAGATGTTTAGACTTTTAAGTGTTTCTGGGTCTGGAGGAGCAAAATTATTCTTGTAACTATGCCTTGCAGGACAGCAGTTTCTTTGTTTACACTTCTTGGAAGGTCAGGATCTCACATGCGTGGATGTATCTAGTATGACTGAGAACAGATTTTTGAAAGATGCTCTATAAGCCCACAGTTCTTACTGAAGTCAACATGCTCTTTCATTAAGGAAAACAGATCATATTGTGCTGTATGCCTTAATTAATGACCTGGTTTTGCTTTGTGATGCAGGTGCTGAGACTAAGATCCTTTTCCTTCTGCAACTTTTACAATGCAGACTGTACTTGCTATTCTTTGTGTAGGCTTCCCTCTGATTCAGAGTTTGGTTCAGTCATCAACTCTAAACCACTTTGCAGAGAACAGAGGTATATCAGTGTTTGCAGAGTGTGCCATCCCCTTCCTGCCTGGGAAGCAGGAACAGAGCATGGGGTTCTGTTGTAATGATGACCTTTGGCAAGCTGAGATGCAAAGCACCCCGCAGGAATTTCCTCCAGCACGAAGGTATTTAACAAATTCTCCACTTCCATGGTGGGACCTAGTCAGTAGGTGGTCCACTTGTCTGTCTCTCTGTCTTTCCTTATCCTCCTCTTTGGCTTAGAGAAGCTGCAGTAA
>WTSP01006692.1:39044-56153 GCA_025331215.1 Actenoides lindsayi | reverse complement strand
TAGCAGGCAGAGTAAGAAACAGAAAAGGCCTTAGCACTGTGCAAGCACTGTTTGGCAGTAGCTAAAGCATAAGTGAGTTGTCAGCAGTGTTTTGGACACAAATCCCAAGCACAGCACCATACTGGCTTCTGTGAAGAAATTAACTTCATCCCATCCAGCCCCAGTACACTGATGAATCATTTGAAGAGTTTTTTCCTGGGTTTGGGCTCATTCTAAAATTCTCAAGTCTTCTCTTTGAACTGAGATGCCTCTAAGCCTAGTTCCAGGAACCTTAGACTTTGAAATACAAGATTCAGATCAGAGATTTTTTTCTACTCATCTTGAACCAAATCCTGAGATTCAAATTTACCCAAAGTTAGGAAAGTTAAGATTTACGTGTGAATTTTCTGCCTTGGGACCATCTTTTATAGTGAAGATGGGTAAAGTAAAGTAAAACAAGATGAAATGGATGCAAAGTCATATCCCTGATGCATTGGGAGCAGCTCTCTTTAAAATGTTGAAAACACTCTGCTAATTATTTTTAATCTCTTTATTTTTGTGCGTTTGTGTACTTCCTTGTTCTTTCCATAGTAGAAAGCCTGTTCTGGTAAAATATCTGGCCTGCCTGGAAGTGGGAAGTACTGTAAATGGCATAAGAAAGACTGTACTCAAGACATTTCCTGTCAAGTTTGGCTGACTATGTATTATAACACAATTATGTTCAAAATGTCAGCTGATTTGTCCTTGTTTCATGCCTGCCACCGCAACCCTTTTCATATCCTTTACCTCCTGCTCTCTCTCTGTTTATAGAGTATGCATCTCAGTGAGTGTATAGTACCTTCTCATAGAAGGAGTATTGTTTGGAAAGGATATCTCCTCTTTGTTTTGTTTTGTTTTGTTTTGTTTTGTGGGGTTTTTTTGTTCATTTGTTTGGAGGTTTTTTGTTTGTTTTTTTATGATCTGTGGAGCATTGGTACTCAGAATTACTGAGCAGGATGGCTTTCAATAGTGGATACTGATATAGAGTCCTATTATTATAAGATTGAATGTGGAAAAGACTGGCTATTATTAGGTATTGTTTCCCTCTGTTAATATTTTATACTGTGTGACATGTATTAGCCTTCCTTCACCACTGTTGATAATAGCCAGTGCTCTAATGGCAGTCTGACCTGTGAGGCTGAGAGCTTTATATTAGTGCTGGCCATCCTCTCCTTACTTATGATATCTTTCATCAGTTTTCCAGAATAAATGAGCAGCTGTGGAAGACAGTCAGAGAGACCAGCTTCAAGAATAAGGTTGCAGCTGTTTCATTCACTTGCAGCCTCTATAAACCACAGGCTCTAGAGGCTGAGGCAGGGTAAAGCTCAATCCTACTCCACCCTCCAGGTCCTGATAATGACATTTACCATCCTTCTGTTTTGTTAGATGTGGCGTCTTCTGTCTGGCCCCTGCTGCTGGAGTGTTCCTCTGTCTTCATTTACCACTTTAGGTTGAATCTGGGCACCAAATAAAAGAGATGCTCTGCAAAAACTACTGCCTCTGGGGAAAACTGAAACATGCATATACCACAGAGAAAAACAACCTGGGAAAAGAGTGAAGTGAAGGAAGGACCTTTAGAAGCCACTCACATCTTAAATTCTCTGTGAGCAAAGGGGATAACCAAAGAAGATTTAAGCTGTACTTCACTCTATTTAATTTTGATTACACTGCAAATAAAGGAATCAGTGAAGAAGAAGACAGAAGTTCCCATTATCTCTGGCAATAGGTGGGTGTAATAATTCTGAGCTTAGTAAGTTCTTCAGGCAGAACAGAATATTGAGAAAACTTAATTCTGTCTGAAGAATTATATGCTCCATGGGCAGTTGAAAAACATGTGAATGGCATGATTTTTGAACAAGAGCATCAGGCAGGAGATAAAATAACAGGAAACTACACAATTTCTCCTTGTAAGACAGACTGAAAAATAATTTATTTTGATATTTTGCATTCCAAGTCCCCTGAGGAGGAAAGATTTCAAACACTCTAGACTGCAGGGAAGACTTTACGAAGATACCTGGCATCTGGAAATAAGACATTTCCCCATATCTTGATGAAAATTTATGGAAGGTAGTCAGTATTTCAGTAAAGTGGAAAATGTAAACATTGTTACACAAAAAAAACATTTAATGAAACACAGAGGACTGCATGTACTGCAGATTTAGAGTCCAGTGGAGCAGCATGGGGTTCTATGAGCTGTGACTCGTCAAGCGTTTGCGTTAGTGCTGGGTTGTGTGCACGTGGAGCACTCCACAGACACAGAGGGTAACAACAGCACCTTTAATTCAAAGGATTTTCTCCAGGCGTGTTAAGCTATATGGGAAATGATTGGAATATTAATTTGAAAGCAATTAGAGCATCCATTAACTTACTTTGGACATTGTTTCTGGCAACAAGTCACACAAAAAGCAAGTTTGTTTACACTGAAGAAAAGCCAGTACCTCTGGAAGTAAACAATTAAACTACAGGTTTCCACTGTTAAGCTTCTCCTCACTACAGGCATGGGAGAATAAAATGTTTGGACAGGCAGGAATTTGCTGTGGTACTCTGTGCTGAGCCCAGAAGCGCATCAGTAGATTCAAGATCTGAGTACAAGTGAAGAAGGAGCTGAGGACCCCTTACAAATCACTGCTTAGAACTGAGAAAAGAGAAAACAATCCACATTGTGTGAGTCACACAGCTAGAAATCCCCTGCAACTTTAGGATTAAGACTTTATTTAGCTAGTTTTATTGTACTGGTTCTTTGTTCAAGAATACCAGAGCTGTACACCACCAGATCACCTCATTACAGAGTGGAACTAGTCCTGAGTATACAACTGCAGTTCTGTCAAATTAACTAGAACACATGTTACTATCTATTCTGATTTCATGCCCACTGTGGACTGGTGATATGTGATCTAGCAGAAAATCTGCTAGGATAAAGTTACCTATTACTACACTTATTATTACACTTATTCTATTTAGCAAATTTTAACAAAACTGACAGAGTGAGTTTGTACTAGCTGAAATATTTTTTGTTGTGAGTCTACAACATTTTGGATCCAGCATATGTGCTGTAACCTGATCATTTTCTCATAAAAGTGTGACTGAGGAATCACAGGGCCAAGAGGAGACGGTGGGTAAAAAGGTAACTCTCCTTCTCTTGTGTGGAGATCTAATTCACCAAGGAATAAATAAGTGGGATGTAATACATTACCAATAGGTAGGTGGGTGCCTCTTTCTTCCCTTTTGGAAGTGGAGACAAACCATATATGAGAGTTGCCCAGACAGACAATATATATCAAAGGCTAAGGACCCCAAGGCTTTGCACATCCAGACATGTGCTCCCAGAACTACTGCTAGCATTTTAGGGAAGCTCTGTGATTCTTGTCTACATTTTGGGGAACTTAAGTCAATGAAAGGGTGGGGTTTTAAGTTCAGTTGGTAGAATGAATAGTTGTGTACATGCTTTCTTTATGTTCTCTGGCACTTACACTCCAGAAAACAAATCAAAACAAATAATAACCATGGTTTTGCCTTTTAATGTTTTAACCAGAAGTGAACCTTTCCTGGAGAATCTGGGTGTAATATGAGTCCAGGTTTGTTGTTTGGTTTGTTTTTTTTTCCTTTTCCTACTTTGCTGAGTTTATTTTAACCTGGATCGGTTTCCCAATCCATTTCACTGCACGGCCACACAAGAACTTGTGCTGTCAGGACCAATTTTGGTGCATTAGAATTGGCTTATGCTGATTTAAACTATGTAACTGAGTTAAAGCACTTATCTTAGCCAGGGACAGAGAGAGAGGAAAAGAAGCCCAAAGAGACCTAATAGTTAGCTTTCAGTCACCAGTAATTAACATGCTTATCTTAAATTGTCTCTGTTTCTCACAGACAGGTTGTTCTCAGATAAGACAATGCACAGATGATGTTAAGTACCCTGCTGTAAACATAACTGACTACAATATGCAACTATAAATGATTTGTGTATCTACATGTAAAGAACAGTTTGTATGTTTATGAGGTTGATGTAAACCTGCCTGTTTATTGTGTACATTTTTAAATGTTACTTTCTTAGCTTTAAGAGAATGCTGTGCCAGTGTGGACTGTGCCTTTAAGGGCTGCAGTTCCCAGGCAGAGATTGTGGGCAGGGGGCTGTGAAGCCCTCTTTGTTATTATGTGCAGCCAATTAAAACCAAACAGAAAATAAAGCAGATCCTTTGCAAGAACCTTAAGCCCTTGAATGATCACCGCAGGTGTCATCCATAATTTTCTAAAGAACTTGTGGTCTTGAGAAAATGCAGGAGGCAGTAGAAAGGGACTTGAAAGTAAACAGGTTAGTTTACCAAAATAAGGCCAGGCTGTGATACAAGGCACACTAGAAAGAGCAGAGATATTTTCTAAATTACTTAACCTCTACTCTTTCTTATGTGGAGTGAATATGCTGCAGGAACTTCCCTTTCCTCAGCACACCTCTCTGGAGTTGGCTTTGTAATGATAGCAGCGACAAGCAGCTGCAGTGAGAGCGATCATATATAGCTACTTGGTCCATTGCTTTGCTTGACAGGCCACTTCTGTTTGGTTTCTCCTTTTGTTTTCTTTGAGGGAACAGGTGCTGAATGTATGCAATTATGCTGGGTGCTCCACAGATTTTCAGTGGACATGAATAGCTTCATATGGCCTCTTGAAAAATAGTACATTATTGGGTTGGGTTTTTTTCATTTTGTGTGACTGGAAGGTTTATATATGCAGGTTCTGGGGAGAAGAAATGGGAGAATTAAGAGCAATCCTATTGGCTTAGCTGAAATGATGAATAATAAATTAGTATTGCCTCAATGGCTCCTTAAAAGCAGATAAGAAATCAGTGGACAGAAATGATACTCTTAATCTGATTTCAGGTATTTTTTCTTGGGATCCAGGTATGGCCACCAGTGAAGACAGGATGGGTAGGCTAGAAAAAAACTTTTGTCCAACTTGATATGGCATCTTATGTTCATTGCGCTTAGGACATGAGAGATTTTAGGAGAATGAACCCTGAATAACTCCGTTGTGGCTTGGTGAGCTAATGTAGCTTCTGGTGGACTAGAGACCTCCTAGAGTTTGTACTAGTGAACCAGCTATGCACAGCTGTGAGAGAGAATTCTCTGTGACACCAACACTTTCTCCATCAGCATACACAACATACTTTGCTGTTTCACAGGCTGCTGCTCTGTGTACCACACCTCTGCTACCCTCTGTATGCTCTCCACTTCTCACAATTGTATGGGGTTACAGACAACTGATACAGCTGGTCATCCAAAATACCTGCCCTTGGAGCTTATTAGAAAAACCTCAGATCAACAATGTCTCTAATGAGAGATATTACTTTACCCTACATGGCCCCACTATCTACTATTCTAAATTATCTTTATGAACTTGAGTGCTTAAGAAATAGAGGATAAATTCTTTTTAAAAGAGTTGTATTGTTCAATCTAACTCTCCTCTAGAAACTCTGTATAGATTGCAAGACCGTTGAACTTCTTTCTCTGGCTTTTTGGTTTCATCGAGAAAAATGAAAGACTGATGAGAGTGGAGACTACTAATATTTTCTTCTATTGTACACAAAAATTTGATGGCAATATACCTGTGGATTGAAGAGGGTGGGTGCATAACTCACAAGGGGAAAGATTACTGCAAATTCACTTGTCGAATCTGCAAACCAGGATGTTCCAAGAAGGTAGGAGCTGGAATTATGGAATAATGAACTTCTTCTATTTCTGCGTTTATCTTCTGCTGGCAAGACCTTGAATGCATAAATAAATGTAGAAATTAAAACAAAATCTTTTAGGAGTGAAGCAACAGTATTATTTTTTAGTTTAATAGCAGTAACAGTTGTGACTATTGTTTCAGTTCTTTCAGTGAGTTAAGATATATAAGAAAGTTGGTCATTGAAGTTATGATCTTTAACTTTCTTCCAGTCACTTGCCTTAAAGTCATCTGGGGCTGCCAGTAGACCCCAAGAGGGAAATCAAAGTCAATTCAACTTCATTTAACACACACACACACTATAGGCATTAGTTAAAAGTTTGTGCTTGCCTATCTGTGTTAGATTAGACATGCTAATGTTTCAGCTGTTGTGCCTTCATCAGGACATGTCTTGAACCAACCCTCCACAGCAGTTTGGAACAGATGTTCACAAGTTAAGTTAGTTAGAAATGCTTTGGCAGTCATGTCATGTTTCCTGTCATGACGGTTTTTTTGTTGTGCTTTTTTTTGGTAGCTCACTGCTGTCTAAATAAAATCTGTTATCTTAATGAAACAAAACACCCCTCCCACCCACACACAAAACACAAAACAAAACAAAAACAGAAACAAACAAACAAACAAAACCACAAAACAACCCACAACTAAAACTAAAAACAAAACCCAACCAAAAATAAAGGGGAAGGGGTGTGTGAATGCTGTCTAGATGATTCAGTAGTAGTACTGAGTGACAAGATGGCTTTCCAATACATTACACTCTTACAGAGACTGACAGAATGTACTCTCTGAGAATTTCTGTAAATTTGGTTATATCTGAGATTGGGAAAGAGACTGAGACAATAGCCCAGGACTGAACATTCCCAAAATTATGATACTCTAGCTCCAGATAGGGATTTAATTTTTCAAAATATTTGCCCCAGGAAACATAAATCACAGGATACAGATCAACTTAGCTCTGACAGTAATAATAGCACAGCTGTCTGCCAAAGGCCATCACATTTTGAAGAAGTACTGAAAGTGCTTGAAATGTAAATCTTGTCTATGAACTGGTATTTTTTATGGTGTAGCTATTGCCTCTAAAGGACCTAGTCTTTCTTCATTCTTTACCATGGGAAAACTCTTACTGAGTTATCTCAGTTTATCTTTTCCAAAAGTCCATTAGGTCTGAGGAAGGAGACAAAGCACCAGTTCCCTTCCTCAGAATGCCACTTTTAGAATTTATGAATGACCCGAAGAGATCTTTAAGATACAAGTATGGCTGTGTGGTGCTCAAAGGCTATTGCCTTGCTCTCTCAGACTTCCCTGAGGAGCATAGTACTTTGCAGGGTCACACTCAAATCTAATAAGGAAAAGCTCAAATAATACAGAAATATTTGATTGGAATTTCTTCAGGAATGACCTTCATATCTGTTTTAGATACCATTTTTGTCTCTCTTCAGCAACGTCTCAGGAGCTGTGTTTATGAGCTATTTTTTATAAATTAACAGCAAAAAGAGTGGGGCTTTTTGAGCTTGTACCCAATCACTAATGAGACAGCAGCCTTGTATGAATGATAATTGAAACTACTAGGGGGGAGCATGCCTCCACCCAGGACTGTCCCTGGAGTTTTGCAAGGTAATTCGCAGCATTAAGCAGAAGTAGGATGAGTCAAGGATATGTCATAGCCTTTCCTGCTGATCTTGCTAAGTTTCTTTTGGAGGGGAACTGTCCAGCAAAACCACAACACAGTTACAAAACAAAATGGTGTTCTTTCCTGGAGGAAAGAAAGGCCATACCGACTGCATTGAAAAGCAGCTATGCTCAAGAACCAGGCAGTTTTCCTTCTCATTTTCTTTCAGAAATTCTGAAAGGAACAAGTGGCTAATGGTTAGTAAACCCTCCATGCAGGATTAATCATCCCCTACTCTGGATGTGCCTCATTGCAGATGGAAGGCATCTCATGGTGGAGTTGTGATACAGAAAGGTTTACCACTCACTTCTTGTAACAAAGCTTCAAATTGCTGCTTGTGTCCTTTATTTCTGCCCCAGAAAAAAAAGGAGAGAGGAAACTGCACTTTTCATAGGGAACTTAGTTCATCCCTTTATGCAGAATATGTGATGAGCCACAGCTGAATTCTTAATATGCCCAAAAAATTCTCTGTTTAATGAAAAAGTTGTGCACTGATTGTATACTAGTTTCTTTCAGAACCACAAAAGGAATGAGGTTTAATGATTAAATACACACTATGCATTTGTGATATCCTATTGTATAGTCTTAAAAGTCTGAATAGTAGATTTCAATTATTTGTCATTATAATGAACACTTGTAGTTTACTCATGAACTGCAAGACCTTTCTTTTAGCCTTGCTTTGAAAATTCTGCTTCATAACTTTCTTCTGTACTAAGATGTGATATGTAGTGTCAAATCTCTTGCAATAACCATCACTTTCAGTTACCATACAATTTCTTTGTAAGATGTGTTTGATATATAGAGTCTGATAAACAAGGGTGATAAATGCCTTACAGGTTTCGTCAGAAGTATTCATATGTTCCCAGGAGCAGTATTTCAAAGAGAATAAATAATCCTTATAATGTATATATATATATGTGAGTGCATACTACTTTTTAAACAGCTACTTCATTTAATCCATAAATGTTTAAAACTATAAACAAAACATAATTCCAGATAACTTTGGGTTTCCATTCAAATCTGAAAGGTAAATTTGGTTTACAGCTGAGATAGACTTTTGTTACTGGAAGCTCTTGCAGTGTTTCAGGACTTTTTCAAGGAGGAATGGGTAAACCCAGTATTAACATCTTTTTTTTTCCCCAACATTTTACAATACTACTGCAACTTGCCCAAGCAGTAACATGACATATGAATGCAGATAGGATCTGTCACATCTTTCTTCCTTTCTTTTCCCTCCTCTGCCTCTGTTGCTCTCATCTGACATTCTTTTGATTCTCCTTACTATTCCTTCAGTAATCCTGTCTCTCTCTCCTCAGGTCTCCATTCAGGCTGAGGGAACTGTGGCTTCCACAGTGATGGTCCTTGTCACTCCATGGTGTCCCACCTATCCTCTCGCAGCCTCTTGGGATCATCATCTCTATAGACCCATACTCTTAGCCAGGTACTGTGATTTCTGCTTACTGTAGCCTTTCACTGAATTACTTCCTTCTGACCCTCTTAACATTCATTTTTTTAGCTGTTCTTAGCTCTCCTGCCTGATCTTCTCTCCTTCACTGTTCCTTTTTTCTTTAGCTTCCTTGGGGTCCTTTTAGAAGGTATCCTTCTTTGCATTTTTTTACTGTTCCATCTTTCACTGATTTTGCCCTACTTCAGTGTCATGCCTTGCTAAAAAAGGTACTGTGAGCATCATGGAGTTTTCAATTCCACAAAAGATTTTCTCTTTTCCTATCCATTTCTCTGTCCCTTGACCAACATATTTGTTTTTCTTTTTTCTTAAACTAGCATGACCTTTGTGCCTTCAGTTCTTTGCTATTTCTGAATTTCCTCTAAAACCTCCTGCTCTGTTCCTATCTCCTCTGCCAAGCATTTTCTGCCAAAGAAATTGTCAAGCTTTTTAAAGGATGGTAAAAAAAGTCATTGCTTTCACTCAGGAACCTTTCCCTTTGCTCCACCTGGCAGTCTCTCCTTTTTTTCTTATTTTGCCTTTCTCCTTCCTCTCACCTTAAAGCATTCCCTCTCAGTTCTTTCTTTGACCTGTATTCCTCCCTATTCTCTGCATTTCTCTTTTGATGCTTATTTCTTTGGCCTAAAAAAAACCCTTCAGGTTTTTTTCCTATTCTTTGTTTTTCCTCTCAATTTTAAACTCTTTTTTTTAACTCAGTGGAGTCTGAATTTTGCCTTTTATACATCATTGAGCTTCTGCATGCTACTCTTCCCAAACATCGTTTCCCAAACTTCCCGCCTTTTTATGTAGCTGAACTCATATTTTGTCTGCATAGTAATCTTTACTAGAGGCAATTAGTCAGTTATCAGCATAGGAGTGGTTCTTTTAACTTTCCCCTCTGTCCTCATTTGTGGAAACTGAACAAGTTATTTTGGATACTGCTTAGAAGGTTACACAACTTTGATTGGTACAATCAATTGGTACAAGCTTTTCTATAAATCATAAAATTGCCATTTTAGGTTCCAGCATTTCAAAATCTTTCTGACATAAGAAAGAAAAGTTTCTTGAAAAGGCTCTGTAGCCTTATATGTCCTTCTGGAATTGGCTGAATAGCTGGAAAAATGGTGAGGCTGAGGAAGATGAGCATTCTGTTTGTCCTATACTTATACTGCGTATCGTAGAGCTCTCACTCTCATGCCTTTATTCCTTGTTAATTAAGTTATCTGACAGTTGACAGTGTTAAATGATCATAGATTTTTTTTTCTTCATTTGATTATAATGCATTGCATATGACAAAATTAAAAATTCTGTCACTGTTTGAAAACTGCATGATGTCTTTGCTTTTGCTGCTATTTGAAGTGAATGCACTTCACCCTTTCCTGTGAAAATAAGCATTTAAATTCCATTTGTTTACTTAGGTGGATGACAGTGATTCAACCTTTACCACCCAGCGGCTGCAGAAGATGTAAATTCGGAATGATATCCCAGTCGGGTCATACTGAGTTAGGCTCATGCAAATAAAAATCTTAGTGAAATTTCAAATTACAGAAGTCAGAATACATCTCTGTGTGGCACTGGCAAATACCTTTTCAGGGGGAAAATATCTCACCCTTTTTTCAATAAATCCATCCTTTGCTTACAAAGAACTGGTGTTGGAAATGCCAATGAGACAGGGCCAGGACAGAAATGCAAATGCAACTGCTTTCAATGGAAAAACATTACATTCAAACTGAAAACTTGATCTTGCAAACCTTACACATCGGGGACCCCTCTGAGTAGGGACTATGCATGTGAAGGGTTTGCACATTCAGCACTGTGATTTGAACTTAATGTGAAGAATCCTTTCTCAAACAGTGGCATTTACATATTAAGAAGGGATTGTAGATTGCTGGGACAAAAAACACACAGAGGTAGTAAAGGTCACTATGGGAATCATTCTAAGAATTTTAAGGGAAGTTAGGTTGAGGGATAGGTTATTTAGAAAGAAAGGCTGCACAGAAATTGAAACCTCTGAAAAACAGAGAAGCGGAAGGAATACGTATACTGAATATTGCACATAAATGAATCAACAGGGAGTGTAACTAGAAGCTCACTTTTGAAAGCAAGAATGTGAATCTTCATGAAGAAGAGAATTTGGGAGTATTAAAATAGCTGTATCAGGGCCAGAGCAAGACTACCACATTTCTCTTTTACTCTTCTTTCGGTTGCTAACTGCTTGCTGTTTTCTTCTGTAGTTAGCTTCTACTTGGCATGCCTCTTTGGAATTCCTCTGTTGAGCATCTCAGAAACACTGAATACACAGAACCTTAGCACTGTATCATGGTTTTGGTTTGGGTTTGGGTTTGGATTTTTTTTTGTTGTTGTTGGTGTTGTTATATCTAAGGAATAAATGAAAAAATCATCCCCAAGGATGATATTACAGGACTAATTTGCAAAGGTGAACCTCAATTTGCTCCTTTGCTTTTGGTATGCTGTGGTAACACATCATATCCTAGTGCAGGAATGCAAACATTTTGAATGTTGTGTGCAAATACTTACATGTGCTTTTGAAAATATTTTTATTACCTTCCCTCCAGGCTTGTAAGCAGATATGAAAATATTTATAATCTAACAGCTGAGATTTTTAATTTTTTTTTTCCCATTTCAAATTACATTCATTAGAAGAAAGATTTGTGCCAAGGCTGTGAAGTGGTTGTTTTACCTGATCCATTCAAAAGTAAGTGTGAACTGTTGTAGGTCTACAGTTTGGTTTCTCTGTGGATCGTGTCACGTTGTTTGATGAGGACAAGAGGGATTAATATCCACAGGTTTGTGAAGCAGCAAAAGTGCTTGTGTAGTTTGTGTTACAGAAATAAGACCTCACGGAACAGTTCCAATGGAATGATTCTCATACAGCAATGCATAGTCTACGAATAATAAATATATACGTAGCAAACAGAAATTACTTCAGCTACCCGAAAGCCAAAAAACAGACTAAACTTTTCCAAACTTTCTATCTTCTAACTTTATCCCAGATTACCTGTCAACATGGCCAGTGCAGTTTGCATTAGGTAACAAGTCCAGTCTCTAATTGGTGTAACATTCTCAGACTACAAAGCCACGATGTCTGTTTTGAATGTCTCCTTTTAAAATATTTCACATGTTCTGGTCAACGAACATCTAGATGGAGCGAAGTTTTATAAGCAGAATAGGTAACAGTGAGGAAAAGAATAAAATATTTGAGGATGATATTTACCTTCTGTTCAACTTTTCAACTTCTCTAGAGAGAGAATTTAAGGATAATAAATCCTGTGATCTTATGAACAAGATTTCTACTCTCCAAAACATGTCATTCTTGGTGGCTTTTTATAGCTAATTTAAATGTTAGAGGGTCGTTAAATCCCTTACCTTTCAAAGAGGGTAAATCCAACAAAATAACTGCAGTTGTTTGGTATTCACATCTTTACCAAGCTTCACTCTCCCAATCACAGCATTTTACCTCAGTTTGAATTGAAAGAAAAGCCAGGTAGGTTCATGAAAACGGCCCTTCTAATGACTAGTTTGGAGAGTGCATATGATACAGTCTTTCCTCTCACTAGTGCCTCTTTTACTCAACCCATGGCAAAAGAAGCCTTTTTTTTATTGTAATGTTCTTGTCTTAAAAGTGAGGAAGGTTTCTACAGTTTTTTTCTGTTTACAAAACAGTTTAGACAAGATCTCTAACTGAGCTTTGTTGTATTGGTAGTTTGTATTGAAAGGTGAAGTATCTTGTTTTCCTAAAGAATCAATGGGCCTGTTTCTTTTCAAACACAATCCAGGAATTATGGGAGCTCTTCAGGAACTAGAATTGAATAGAATACATTAAAAATCTGAGTAAAGGAACATTAAGTCCTAGTGCCAAAAGCAGGAGATTTCCCTTCTTATCTCTAGGAGCAGCAGTCTTTCTTTGCTTTTCAAATCATTCTAGTTGCTAACCATTTCCATCTCCATTTCCTTCTTCCAAATGCACCTTTCAAACTTGCAGAAGCCAGATCTATCTGTTCTTTGCTCTCTCTGTTGCTTGGGTATTGTAGGTTTGAGGATGATATACATGATTTCTAACACAGATAGGAGATTTTGTGATGAAGAGGAGAGATGCATTTCCCATTGGAGAACTTCTCTAAAGCCTGATATAAGTATCTCACTAAACTGCACAGGAAATGCAATGAACTCCTGAACAAGTATCACTGAACTACTGCAGGTTGTAAAAGACTCTTTAAGCTTTATCTGACCTAGAAAAACAACATGGATTTCATCTTGCTTTGACTTCTTGAAGCATTATGTCATTGGGAATTATGTGGCTTGGCTGGCTAACATACACTTTGAGATCAGCAGATGGAAGGATAAAAGCAATATTTTGCACTTGGTTTGTATTAAAACTGTAATTTGAACCTGGTTTTAATGGTGTTGATTAGTATAATAATATAAGCTCATTGCAGTGTAAGCTCACAGCCATAATGTCCATTGTGAAGTGATAGAGAAATGACTGATTTCCTGATGAAAGTGTTGGCAGAAGCCTTGCATTCTCTCCTGTACATCTTAACTGGTTCCAACAACAGAGTGTAAAATAGGAAAAGGATATTTTGCATTGCTTATTCCACAGTGATATTTAATATGGAAGCTAGTTATGAAATGAAAGGCAATAAGGCAGCTCCAGCTTCCTGTGTGACTTACTTTCCCTCCTGGTTTAGCATTCTAGCATTTAACTGTGGTTATACCTTGCTTTTCTCTATTGCTTTGGAGCAATAAAAAGGTGTGAGCTGTAATCATTTGCCTCCAAGTCAGTTATGAAGTCTTACCGATCAAGAGAAAACACCACTTTTATAATTGAAAGAAAAGGTATGTGTGTGATATTATTTCTACCCAGAAGGGATGTTTTGAAAGTAAAAGTATACAGCATGGGGACAGTTTACTGCTTGTGTTAGATGGCAGATGCAGAGAAGGACTTGAGCCAAGGTCTCAGTTATATGAATGTATGGTTTCTAGAGGTAGGGAAGTATAAATTCTTCCAGTGGCCCTCTGTATAAAGAGTTGACCCAGAAATTTGGGTACAAATGCTGCTTTGCAATGATTGAAAGCTGTTCTGTATCCTTTATCTTGAGGCCAGCTGTAACTCAGTAGTATCAGAAATTAAATGTAAAAAATGTTATGTAACAAAACAGAGAACGTACCTCGTGTGTGGATGGATGAAAGCACTCTATCATCACTGTACGAATCATGAACAATCAGTGGTTACAGCACTGGTTTTGAAGTATTTTGCATCAGTACATTTTCTTATTTCACACTGTCAGCAACTATTTCTGAATGCTGTTGAAGTCAGAGGGAGCAATTTAATATGGATTTTTGATGTGATTCTATAATAAAATAATGCCTGCAATATGCCTTCCATCCCCCTCTTCCATCCGTTGGCCAGATCTTATCAAAGACAGTGATGCTGCTGAATAAATTGATGGAATTTCTGGATTAACGAAGGATAGACATCCAAACTAATGTTCTTAGGCAGTCAGTATGTTGGTAACATTGCTAGCTATTTCTGAGCTCTCTTTTGCCCAATAGCTGTTTTGAGGGTGCAAAAAACATTGGATAGACAAAGGGTCTAGGAACTTGTAGGAAGTGCAGCCAAAAATAAGAAGTGAAAATAAATTAACATTTAGAATTAGTATTCAATTAAAAAAAAAGTGGACAGAGATAGTTTGATCCAGCAAAAGTAGCAAGCATGGGCATGGTGCCATTCTACGCTATTTCAGCATAAATAATACCTGTTTAATTCAGAACTAAGCAGTAGTGATGCACGATTACAAACTACGTCACAAGCCATAAGCAGAAAAGCAGACAAAACAATAATCTGTACTCACCTAGATGCCTTTCAGCCTAAATTCAGGTAATGTCCTCTGGGCTATACAGAAATAGAGAACCTGGGAGACTCCATTGCTATCTGGAACATGAGAGAGGGGTATGCCAGTTCTTTTCTGCCCAGTGGCCCATACAGCAGGCTGGCATGCAGGACCAGGTCAAGTCAAGCCTTTAGGAGGTTGTAGGGGTTGTTGATGCAGTTAGAGAGCAGTTTTGGTTAGTCATGGACACTTTTTCTTCTTTGCTTGCTGCTTCTGACTGAACCCTTGACTAAGCCATTCAGAAGATCTTTGTTAGGCTGCCATATGGTATAGGTTTCTCTTCACATTGGTCCTGAGTGCTGTCTTGACCATGATCTGCCACAGTTTCTTTTGCCTCAGACTTTTCGACATGTTTCTGCAAAACAAAAGAGAATTTGCATTTGGATTACAGTGCACTTGAAAGACCCATATGGACTCTACAATTTTCCATTAGTTTATGCTTTCTCAGATCTGAAGAAGTCTTCTGGGCTTACACATGGAAGAAATAGCTAGTAAAACAAAAACAAAACCAAACACAAACAGACAAACAAACAAACCAAAACCAGAAATAGACAGGAAGTACCTGACTGATCATGCTTACCTTATCTTATCCATGGCTATGGACAATTCCTTAAGCACATGTCAGAATTAAACAGGTGTGTCTAGAATTTATGCAGTTTTTCCAGCAAAAGAGAGGATGTCTTTTATTCTATGAATTTTTAAAAAAACTTTTCCTTCTGCTCTTGGTCTTTTCTCTTTCATCGTCCAGCATATACCTGTACAAGGAAAAAAACCACCTTGCTTTCTCTACTACTCAAATTGGTGTTTAAAGGCCTTTTTTTTTTTTTAACATCCGTACCCATTCACCAAGTCGTGATGATCCATTTTACCATCCATTTTCATCCCGATCCATACTATCCTATCCGCTAATTTGTTGTTTGGTTTTGCTGTTTATTTACCACCCCATCTGCAGAGTTGAAAAATATATTTATTCCAGGTAATAACAATCTGTTTGTCAAAGTTTGTTTTGTGAAAACTAGCATGGAACTATCATTTCAAGCAGATCCATAAACATTTCCAAATATAATTGGACTTAAAGACTCCCTTTAAAGAAAAGGAAGCATCACAGACCTCTAAGTTGTGGTATATTTTGAGTTCTACCTGACACCGCCCATTATGCAGTTCTGTCCCTACATTTCATGCCAGGATTTGCACCCGTGAAACTCTCATCGGCCCTCTGGGGTGATTTTATTCACTGTTCTAGTTTGTTTTTATGAACAGATGTTTTGTAGCATTTGTAAAGCAGCTTGGGGAACAAGGCAAGTACCAATGAAGCACAACAAGGAGTAGGTAGGGTGTGGAACAAGGAAGGTACAAGAAAGAGTTAAGTGAGTTCAGGCCTCTAGCATAGCTTCAGTCTCTCCAATCGTATGCCACTGCAACCTAGATCACAATAAGGCCAGGACTGCTAACTGTAATGAATAAGAATGATAAAGTTTTTAATTGCTAAATCATCTTATTCATCGTCGGTTTAAAGGAAAAGCAAGTCTCTGTCACGTAGATTAACCATCACATGTAAGCACATCATAAAACATATATAAACCAGATGAAACTAAAAAGCAGCATTTCCAAGCAGGTAGGCTAAACTTGTCTTGTACAAAGCTGAAGACAGACGATACCTCCTAATCAGCCATTTGATATGTGGAACTATCCCAAATGCACAATTAGTGCCTTACGTGCTGTTGGCTGCAGACATCACCGCCTGCCTCAGAAGTAAAAAAGTGAAGACATAAGCCTATAAATGCAAAATTGTATCCAAGTCTAACAGAGAAGGCAAGCAAAATGAAAAACATCACAAGACTGTAATTTTGAGTTCTCAAATACCTTGCAAGAAATTTATCAGAGGTGTTAATTGCACCATTTGTGTTAAAGGGAATAGAGTCATACCAATTCCTGTGTTAATAGTAACTGTTTCTTCTCTAATTATTTTAACAGGTAGGTAATTATAATAATCATAGAATCATTAGTGTTGGAAAAGACCTCTAAGGTCATAAAGTCCAACTGTCTACCCAACATTATCATGACGACTAAACTACATCCTGAAGTGCTACATCTACATATTTTTTGAACACCTCCAGAGATGGTGACTCCACCCCCTCCCTAGACAGCCTCTTCCAATCCTCACCACTCTTTCAGTATGTACATTTTTCCTAATAGCCAATCTAAACCTCCCCTGGCACAATTTAAGCCCATTTCCTCTCATCCTGTTGCTAGTTACTTGGAAGAAGTAACCCACCTCACAACAACCTCCTTTCAGGTAGTTGTAGGGAGCAATGAGGTCTCCCCTCAGCTTCCTCTTCTCCAGACTAAAC
>WTSP01006692.1:21822-38143 GCA_025331215.1 Actenoides lindsayi | reverse complement strand
AGAGGAGAGGAGAGGAGAGGAGAGGAGAGGAGAGGAGAGGAGAGGAGAGGAGAGGAGAGGAGAGGAGAGGAGAGGACTGAATACGCTTTCAGAAGCCAAACATTGGTACAAGTGTCACATCAGTCATCATCATAGTTATCATGGCCTCATCATCAATTGCACCTGAGACACACCTTGGCATCCCTCCAGGGTGCACAGCATGAGCAAAGACACTGCAGTTAACTTTGATCAATGTCAGTCTTTCAGTATTTCTGCCAGCAAACTCCTTCAGTTCAGTGGCAGCATTATCCTCAGCACTAAATAATTTCTTTGGATTATCACGTGTTGTCTTTGCAGAATGTTAGTATGAGATTTCTGCTTTCAGGCCTCTACTTGCAAGATGTAAATCTTTCCCCTCATTTATCTTATGGTCTTAATTTATTACCTTTTCCATCCCCCTTGCATTTTTAAATGTTTTGCTGAATTGCTCACAAAAGCAAAATGCTAATAGCACTTGCTGTAGCAAGGCGTGATAAAGCAGGCAGGCACTTTATGTCATGATAAACCTGAGAAAAGATCCATGCCTCATATACTAGCAGTACAAGACTGGACTTCTGTATGAAGAGTTCACCTGACGTGGAAAAGAGGGAACTGAACTTTGACAGGACACGTATTGCCAAATGTACTATGGTCAGGGATGTTTCCTGAATCCAAAGTTATAGTGTGTTTGTAATTTTCTTATATTACTCCTTCTGTGTTTGTAATTTCAGGTGTCAAGATTTTTCAGTCACACTGCAGAAGTGTGTGTGTTTCTGTGTCTGTGTTATTTAGTTTGATGATAACTTCAGCATATGTCAAAACTCATTTATGCTGAAGGTGTTTCTGAGTAAAAAGAAATTAAATATTGGAGTTGAGCTAACAATAACTAACTTTCCTCCTGAAACATGTTTTAATGACAATATTAAAGGTTTGTTTTCACCCCTAATGATAATTCTCTACAAATAAAAGAAGTTTTGGTTGAATTCGTTTTTAAGCAGCCTTACAAACCATACAGTTTAACAAGTGCCTGTAAATCAGTGACAAGATAAGTGGACTCAGACAACATCTGCATAATTTAATTTATAACTTGGAGGTTGTGCTTTACACAGAATAACAGGCGTGAGTTACACAATGTGTTCTTTCAGATTGGAAAGAAGGAAGATCATGTATCTCTCCTGCGTTACTTTCCCCTGTTGGCAAGTAACCATTATAACTATGATCTGTTTTAAATACTGGTACCCTCTAGTGTTCGCTCATAGTAAAATGTCTACTTTCGTGGAAGTTGATTCTCTGCTTTTAAATATTTTTTTCTGCAATGCATATCTACATCAGCATATTCTTTTATAAGATACATGATTTATTTATTTTTTGTCAGAGACTTTCACCTAACGTCTCCACCTATATATAAACATGAGGAATTGCAGCACTGAGATTGCTAGACTGTCTTTCTGCTACAGTGTGAGTTACTGGGATGCAAAAGGCAATAATTGCTGAAGATGTTTCCTTCTTATTCAAGACTGTGATTGCTAGTGGGACCATGCATTCTCCTGGAGGATGTACCTACGGTCAAAGGAGTGGAGTGAGGTCACTTTACAGACCTGGTGATTCAGACCAACACTCCATGCCCATGGTAAATCAGCCCCAAGAAAACTCAATTTTTTTCAATAATAAAGGTCATGAAAATTATTCCAGTTTTTTGATCACAGAAAATATTCAAGTGGTATACACTGTTTCTCTTCTTTTCTTAAATAGCCCATGATTAACTCCAGGGTTTTACAGGTATAATCAACAGCAAATACATTCCTAGAGATTAAATCCTTAGTATCTTCTTAAATCACAGATGTCATCTGAAGTTAATCGCCCAGCAAAATCACAGTAGAAAACATAGATGTTGGTTGTTTTGTGCAGTGTGAGTGCTTTTTAAGATTTGGGGTTTTTTTTGACAGGAAGCTTTGAGAAGGAGTAAAGCTCTCACCTATCCATTGATGGCATTCAGTTGCTGTGAGTAGAGATGTTAATTTGCAACAGTGTTAGTGGTGTCAATTACGACACCATTGTAGGACAAAGTAGAAATGTAGAGAGTAAACAGCAGTAATGTAAATATCTGTGTGGAAAAAGTAAGGAAGTGATGTGAGGAGGTGAATTTTAAAAGTAATTATAAAGTTAACACAAAACATTAAAATACATGTCTTTGTGTTAATTTGAAATATATCAAGTGTTTCTCAGTAGGAAATTGTCACGTATTGTAGAAGTTGTTGGTCAACTCTAAAAATCTCTGCGTTTGTCAGTTTTAGTTCTTTCTGTAGCAGACACCTAAAGTGGATGTTCAGTATAGCCTGGAAGTGCCAGCTGCAGAAAAGATACCAATCTACTCCTTAAATTTTCATTTGATATTTTAACCAGAGTTTCAGACTTTATCTCTGCTGCAGTTAGTTACTTCCTTTCTGAGGAAAGGAAACTGGTTATTCATGCAAGGCTGTTGCATCTTCGCACTGTCCTTAGGTTGGGGCAGAGCAGGATGACCTAAGCCTCCCTGAGTTGCCTTTTCAGGCTTTGGGCTGCTTTAGACTTTTGTATTTTGTAAGGGCATTGATATCATCAGATTTTATGCTCATAGCTTTCAGGTGGCTTGATTGGAGCACTAGGAACATTCATCAACCAATCATCCTCAATAGAATATGTAAACATCTAAGTAAGGTGTGTGCCTTGTCTATTTAACATACAGGGAGACAAAAGTTACACAGGGAGAAAGCAGCCCTCCAGTGCTATGTTCAAGTGCCACGTGGTGAGCTAGGTTGCATTCACTTCATGATCTGAGCTTAATACTTTGATAGCTCCAATCTTCTTTTAAGAGATCCTGAGACAGGTTTTGTTTCTGTTTTGCAAAGGATTTGTAAAGGATTTAGTGAGTATTCATTTAAATTTAAAAAAAAAAAAAAAAATTAAAACCCAAACCAAACCAAACACCTTTAGTTACCCAGCTTTGATTTTCTGCCCAAATTTATGTTTACTTCAGCAAGCATTCCCTTTATTATTTATTAGTAATACCATTGAATGATTTCCAGTTTGATAAAGACTGGCAGATACATTCCTTCTTCTATAGCCAGGAAACTAAGGCACAGAGAGATTAAGTGGTTTAATCAAGAGGATGCAATAAGACAGAAAAATAATTTACATCTCCCATGTCCAAAGTTATCATTCAGAGATAATCTGTCCCTCTTTAGTGATTCCCAACCAAACCCTGTGTGAATCTTTAAAATTTGTATCTATGTATGAAAGTTGTACTCTACAAATCATGCATATTAATGAATTATCTTCTTTCATTTGTTAGTGGCTGGAGTGATATTATTATAGAACAAAGTATTAAAATATGAAGAGAATCAGTGAACTGACAATTGAATAATTGTTACAGGCCCAGCTACATTTGTAGAACAGTCTATGTGACAAATATAGCCTATTTCTAGCATTTAAAAAGTCCTTCAGTCTGTCAGTATATTCTACCCTAAGACTCTACTTGTTATTCAAAAATATTTTATTAAATTTTGAACGTGTTGGGGTTTCCAATAGTTTACGCTTCTTTTGTCAAAATTTCTCTTCAAAATAATCGGTTTATTACATGTTTCCTCATTGGCAGGGGTAAAATTCAACTTCTGGTTGAAGAACCATTTACAAGATCTCTGCTTGGCATACAATAAATTGTACAGCTTCTTTGCACCAAGAGTACTATGTGTTAGAAAGACACTATCTAATAACACTGAAACTTCAAAACAGTGATCGCTTCCTAGGGATTTGTTCCTGCAAACAAGCTGTGTTCAGCAAAGTGGGGTTTGGATAAACAGTGCAGATGGTACCATAAGCAATAGCACATTGGTTTACATACTGCAGCAAGGAATCCCCCTCTCATGCATTGCTGGACATTATGTGTACAGTCTCAATGGATTTGTACACATTGTTCTCCTTGCTTGGTTTGGGGGAAAACATTATGTGGACACAAAGCTGCAGTGAAAAGGCAACATTACTTCTATTATATAGCAACTCAGACCCTGGAGAAAAACAACTGGCAGGAGACATAAGTCTGCCTATAGCTTTTATAGGAAAATTAAGACAACTTGATGTTTTCCAAAACTCATGGCAAAGAGGACTGTGTGCTTATGAAAAGTTCATACAGTAATGGAAGTGGACAAGACAAAATATTTTAGGGATCATGTAGAGAATAGTGACTGCTTTGAGTTTTTGGCCTGATTTAAGCACAAGTTACAACTCTGTGAGATACCACAGTGTGCCACAGGAAAATTTGTCCATCCTTTGGACAGAAGTGGTGCTAGCCTACTGATATGTTTGTAGGTCTGCAGTTGCAACCCAGTCTGGAGGAGTTCATATGGGACAGGACACTATACCACCATAAAGCAATTCTTGCTCTCTGTGGAAGACCTCCTTTTGTTATCATCAGTGGCCAAACATTGGTTATCTTATAGCAAGGTAGCCTTACAATTGATTTCTTCTGGGTCTGAAATCCACTGGTCCACCTATACACGGGTATTCTGGAGATAGGGACATTATTGCAGCTGGAGTTTGTTCACACTTAGATATTTCAGATGAGAACATCAAAAGAGATATAGATATCAGAAAGGTGACTGTTCTAACATTTGTTTTGGGAGACATGGATTTTTTTTTATTTTGGACAGCATGTCATAGTCTTTGTGTCAGACAGATATGCCATGCTTTTTTCATCAGCATATGGGAAGAGAACACAGTGGTCCACAGCAGAGCCACTGACTGTAGTGTTTTGCTGAGTGGATATACAAAGATTGGGACTGCACACCAGTGAAGAGATGTGCATTCAGGGAAGAGTTTCTGAGCAGTATGTCTACTTTTTCTTGTCCTGTTTCAGCATCTTAACTGGCAGATCAGAGTGGCAGCCACACCTGAAAATGTCATTGCAAATCTTCTACCCTGCAGACAATTTTTCACCACTGTTTCGTTCCTCTTGATTCTCACCTCCAAGTGCTATGTTTCTGAGGGGCCCTCATCTCCACATTGCCCTGGGAAGACCACAAATACAGATTTGACTTTTCTGAGTGTGTGACAAAAAGTGAGAAATCTAAGGTTGCTCCCTTGTAATTTTCTGAATCATAGCAAAAGAAAAGATAAAATTTTTGTCTTCTTAATCTTCATTCTTCTCTGTCTCTGCTTTGCTCAAGGTGTACCATTATAAAGGAGTTGCTTTATGTTTCAAAGTCTATATAAAAATCTATTTAAAGCAATTTAATGCACCAGGTGTCTAATGGATGTAGCTGTGATAGTACAACAGCATTAGTGATGACTTTCATACTGCAATATTGGAAACTACATGAAAATGTAGACTGAGAGGACAGAGGAGATGTTAACTGAGGCTAATTCTGACTACAAGTGCTCACCTGGGGCATAGAGCCATTTCATCATCATATCAATGATGGGTAGATTACTGGTCAGATCAGGTAAGTGAACCAAAAAAAGTAGCAAGGGGAAGTCTGCCAGAAGTGACGGATCATTAGAACTATTTCGTAAGAAATTTTCCAGCATCCATGGTGGACTAAAATTGAGTCTATTAAAATGGTATGCTTCAATTACAATGCAGCAACATAAAGTCCAGCCATTGTGATTTGTACAAACCTGTGTCCTTCCAGCAGAGGTAGCTCAATACCAAATCTTCTTTTTTATTTGCTTAGAAAGTGTCAAGATTTAATAGTTCTATGGACAGGGCAGTGTATTTAGTCTCACTAGTGTAAAAGCTGTGAAAAATTGCAATGTTTTGGATACTTCTAATGTGTTACTGTCTAGTCTCAGGTTTGGATGACTTATTTGCACACATGAATACTCTGGAGTCTATTAAGTAGTGAGGAAAACAGGAAGGACTCTTCCAGTACAAGACTGAATAGCAATCAAATGAAATTAAAACCTCTGTTTTTATGCATTGAGTGGGAGACTGGAGCTGCTTCATGAGGCTGTTAAAAATACAAGAAATACACCATTCCAGGAAAGACAGGATGGGCACTCCAGGAGTGATTAGGGGCTTTTTGAAAAGGCAGGACACTTCAGATTTGCCATGTACTGTGAGATGCAAATAAGAAGCTAAAAAAATAGCAGGAGGCAAATGACATGGATGATGGCCCTCTTATTCTACTTATTGCTTCTGTAGGAGACAAGCCAGTGGGCATGGTTTATACTGGGGTTTTGCGTAATTGTGAGATGTTCTTACCTTTTAATAAGCTTTGCCACTAAGCTAGGATCAGTCTTAAGTCATATAAGGCAGTTGACTGGAAGAGGAAAGGGAAGAAGAAATTATGATTCTTCTAATTTTGAATGCCACTGGTGGTGGAACTGGTTATTAAACCTGAAGTCCAGCAAGCAGTGTGTACTATAGTTGTAAAAATTAGCGCTAACCTGACAGTGATGTTACAGCCTGTGCTGGTTTTCCTGTTTTATTCTCTGTTTTCTGCCCAATCTGTTTATCAATGTTTTTAATGGGAAGAAGTTCGTTATTGAAGTTCTGCTCCCTCTCCTTCTCCATGCATTTTCCTTGTGACATTTTTGTGCGTGTATGCAAACTACCAGGATAGCTTTGTCACACCTGGTTTGCCAATGTACCAAATAAATTTAATAAATCCTCTTGTGCTTTCAGTCTTAGCTGATAATAATCTCCAGCTGCAATATCCAGTACTCATAGAAAGAGTTTTTCTGAGCCAGTGGTGATGTTTGTAAAAAACCTTTTACTCTACAGAACTAGTTTTTGCAAAATCTTGAAGGATGACTTAGAACTTTTTCTTTCCCTGCATCTTTCTCAGTATACCAGTCATGGTATACTGAGCACCTTGGGTGCCACAGCAAGTGTTGTAGTTTTCTGCCTTTGGTTTTCTGTGCAGTGAGCTTTCTGTTCTTTATCTAATACAATGTGAAACTATACAGGGTGACTGTTTTTGACCTAAAAGTTAATTTGTTCCAGGTCTTGCTCTGAGGACTTTGTCCAAGATGCAGGTCACCATGGTCACCACACATTGTCTAATCATGGGCTTGGTTAATATCCTGAGATTTCAAGACCAGTTTACAATCATTAGTGCAGTCATAAACTCTTTTCTTGGTCTCCCTTTAGGTGCTTCTAAAGGCCCGTTTGTTTTTTGTTTTGTGAAATTTAAGTGACACATTTCTTATCTCCTCTAAATGACTCTATTCACCTTTAATAACTAAAATTGTTGAAAATATGAAATGATCCAGAACTAGCTCTTGTCAAAAATAAGATCCCTTCTGCTTTTACTTTCCATTGTGCTAGTGAAGGTTGAAGATACAAAATCTAAGGAATACTGTAAGATTTCTCTATCTTTAATGTTTATAGAATTTCAGCTTAGATGACAGTTAGAAAAGTTCTGTTTCTTCTGATCAGAATTAATTTCCTGGTTTGTATATCTGTATATGTAGAGCAGGGTGAGATAGATATGCAGACCCAAATTTATTGAATGTGGAAATCTACTACCATGTTCAGCATGGGTCCTGTAGTCCCTATTCCTTCAGCTTGGTTCTCAAACATTCTGTAAAACGTGAAACAAATTACAATGTCTTGGTTTAGAAATCAAATTGACTTCCTACCATGTTGTAAAGAATACAACACGTAAAATTGTTGTAATGGCTAGTGTATACATTTTTGATAATGTATTTTCGCTAATTTTTGCCATACTCCCAGACTGAATGCAGCACTAAGATTCTGTTTCTGCAGAGTCTTAGTTATTGACATACAGGGTAATTAGCTATTGAATTACTACAACAATAAGAATGATTATTTACCAGCCAGAGTGTATCAGACACTAGTGAATGTTTGCCTTTGTATGACACATTATCATTTAAGAAATATTGTCATTTACAGCAGAACAGAATGCAGTTGTGCATCATGGACTGTTATAAATCTTGGTTCAGAAGACAGGCTCTGGCTTTGTTGTCCGTACTTGCATAATATAGCAGTAAAAGATGGTAGGTAATAACTGATTTGGAAAAACAAAAGAAGGGAAGCCAACTGTTTTGGAGTGTTTGACAATACTGCCACTCCAGACTACTTTTGAAACAAGTGTGTTCAGTGCTATGCAGAAGAGCACTGTGCAGTTCACTTTCTGCACAACAGGATACATAAAAGATAAAGCAGAAATCACTCTGTCATGTAGTTTTCTTTGTAAATAATAAAAGCGGAGAACTTTACTTTTCACCACCATGTGTACATGCTGTGAGGATACAAATACATAACTGCAAATAACTACAGTAAGAAAGAACACTTTTACTTGGCACTATAGGCATGTTTCTAACAAATCTCCACTTTTCTGTTATGGATAAAGTACTGTGAAGGCTCTGTGACTGGATGATTGGTAATGAAGAAGAGTGAAATGCACAGAAGCTGATATACTACAAGGAAAAAGTTTCATTTGTACTGGTTACAATATTAATTTCAAATCACATCAGTGTGTAGTTAGTGTTTATTCTGTGTAATGCTGTTGTCAATAAAACACCTGCTTTGAGATGTAGAAAGTGTATTAAATGTCAGCCTGTCATACAGGTCGTCAGAAGGGCAGCAAATTGCTTAATGGACTGTAGTACTCAATGAAAAGTTAAATACTGCTTTCTGAAATGTGAGAACTCTTTTAAATCATTCACTTTAGACAGGTGTTTGTCTACAGGACTTTGAAGTTGATGCTTAATGTTAGTAAGTGTATCTAAATTTTAAGACAGTGCAGTTTCCTTAGATATATAAATTAAGTAGACAGAACTATCATAGAGAGTTTGTTTCAGATATCTGGACATATATGCATCTACTAGTTGTAGATGGAGCTGTGAATGAACATACTTAAGAATTCCTGTTTATCTTTGATGGGACAGAGGTTCAAGAATATCCATGTGATTATTAAGATAGAGGTGTAGTAGTTACTTTTTATAATTTACATCTGTTCTAATTTGCTTCTTAACAAAGTGAATCATTTTACAGCAGTAAGCAGCTGTCAGTATTTCCAGCTATTTTTGGAACAGTAAAAGCAAGTGACACTGAGCTTTTTACATTCAAGATCATGATAATGAGGGCAGACCAACACATAACTGTAGTACAAGTATCCAAAGGGTGATAATGAGTTTACCAGCTGTGGACAAAGTAGGAATTGGATAGAAGAGAGTCTACTTCAGGATTTATGTGAAAGCATTTCATTAATGCCTTAATCTATATTGATTTTTAGTATCTCCAAACTAAAGTTCAAGCCTTAGTTTGTCTTTGAAAATGTATTCTCCTAGGATGTAAAGCTGAATGTGATTTGTAGTAATACAGCAACCAGATCTTGGCCTGATCTTTAGTAAATGTCAGATTTATTTGTGGCATTGCAAATTTGGTTCCCCAAAACTCCCCTGAGGGACAGATTTTATGGTTCTTCTGATCTTGTTCATGCTAGTGCAAATCTAGAAAGACTCTGCTTACAATTATAGTAAACAATGTTTCCGTGGTGTAAATCTGTTGTGTTTAACTCCAGTGTCAGTCAGAATTGGTGGGAGAGACTTTTTCTCTCTGGACTTCCAAATATTTTCAGAAACTGGCACCATTTGTTCTCAGCCACCTTTCTACTACTGGGTTCCCAGGATGGAAGGGAAAAAAAACCAGGCAGCCTTGCAGCTTTTCAAGTCCTGGATAGCTCTGGGTCTGGATTGGTGCAATGGCTCTAGGTCAGAAGCACGTTTGTGACTTCAAGCACCAAAATAGCTGTCCAGTCTCCATATATTTAACAGGAGGAATCAAGGGAGTTACTGCTTTATAAAATCACAATGTTTTAAAGCAAGTGGGTTAGAAGCTTTTATAAATTAGTTTTCTCTTTCTTTTGGCTGAGATATGAACTCTTATAATCTGAAGAGTATGTGTCAGATTACCTGAAAGCAACCTCAGGCACTTAAGAAGGGGAAACTGTATTTCTAGTACTATATACAGAGGTTAGCAGACTTGCAGAACAAAGTGGAGTGACAGTTGCTAATCCAGTTTGTTCCAAATAAATGCTGACTTGACCATTGTCTTCTATGAGTAATAGCGGCTCCCATGGTCTTCAGTGGAAGACGGAAAGCAAAACTTTATGTCATGAAATAAGTTCTTTCTGCAGTTTACTAGTAAACATTGCAAAGCTTCCTGTCTTTTGCTTATAGCTCTGGTGGTTGAAATTCAATGAAGATAAATACAGCTATGTTTTAACAAGTAAATTATATTTATTTAGCTGCAGGGATTTGGCAATACAAAGACTGGCTTTGAAAATATGATCAAAACTCATCCTCAACATACATTGCAGGCAACTGAAAGATATTTCTTGTTACGTAGGATGGTCCTCTCTGCTAAATGCTGGTTCAGCTGGAATTAATTTCTTCTTGTGGACTGTTCACATAGTGTGATACTGAATTCACAAATCAGCAAAAAATAATATTGAAGGCTTCATTTTATAAATAAAATGCTGCTAGCTGCCTTTATTTGACTTTCCAGAAACACAGAAGCAGAAACTACTTCATAGTAACCACCCAGCTCCCTTCCTGCCAGAGATCAAAATACACAATGCTTACTTTTTTCATTAAAAATCAATATTCCTTTATTGGCATTCTATTTATATATTTATTTAAGCGGTTGCCAGGTATTAAATGATGTTCATTATGTACCTAATAAAAAAAAATAAAATAAATAATGGAGCAAGGAGAAAACAGAATAGCAGGAAGGTAGGAAAAAAAGTGAATAAATAGACTGTAGGTCACCCTGTGCATTCCCTGGTTGCTGCTGTGCTGGTCTCCATAGCAGATGTCTGTCAGAGTTTTTTCCTGTTAAGGTGTTTGCCTTACAGGCACTAACAGGCACTACTTTATCAGTCTTGCTCTTTGAGCTTCAGCTCCTGCTTCTTACTCTAGTTGGTCACTCTGAAATTCAGGTTGTGTTTTCCATCCCCTGGAAGTTATCTGACTTATGAACAGCAATTAGGGAAGACAATTGTTCTGGTTCTTGTGTCCATGAAGAATATTTGACAAAACAAACATATCAGATCATAATCAGATCCTGATTACAAAGCCCCTTTGGTTTATTCCCTTCAAGTTTCAGAAAGGAAAACAAAAGACACAAGCAGACTTCAGATCTTGATTTGCATGTTAAAGCATACAAATGTGGGAAAAACAGAAAACATACCATGATAACATAGCTCTATGCTCATGTGTGACAGAACTGATCCAAAAGGAAGAACAAAAAATAATGTACCTCATGGTGTTTTGTGGCTCCCTAGACTGCCTCTTGGAAGTGAGCTAGCTGCTGGAGAGAGCCCAGGCAGACCTGACTAGTGCTTTGCTGTCTGGAGCAAGAAGATACAGACTTGCAGAATTTTTCTTCTATCCCTTGTGGTATCCACAGAGAGGTAAGTGGACCTGCAGTAAGGAAAGCAAGGAAGCAAATATGTTTACGGATGAAAATTCAGCAGAAAATTACGCCACGATTTTGATTAACTCTAAAATTAGCTCTAAAAATTAAATCCATAGTATCTTTCTTTTCCATTATCTTATATGGTGATGTAATGGCACTACAGTAATTAAGAAAACCTTTTGACTCTTTCTTCTACTTACAGTTTTAAGAAAAGGTTTCTTTCTATGTAACATTTACTGCCTGTCTCCATGTGGAAGGGATAATAGCCTCAGTGCTGGGAATTCTGAGGACAAAGTATTTTTAGAGTCAGGAGACTTTGAAAGTCAGAGGCCTGTCAGTTTTCAAAAAGTACTGAAGCATTTGTGTCACCTCATGACTAATAAAAAGGTCTTCTTTTTTTTTTTGTTTGGGTTTTTTTTCCTTTTTTTTTTTTTCCCCAGGTTTAGTAGCAAAGTACACCTCTTTCAGAGCAATGTTATCTGATAGATAATTCAGTCCTTAAGAGAGAAGTTACAGATCTACTGGGCAAGCTTACATGTTTGGTAATTTCCACTTTATCTTACTGCACCTTTACTATTTTTATTGTAAAGATTTATTTTCCAAGTAGAATAAGGACATCATATACTGCCTTCTATATACAATGGTTGTCTTTCTTACTAATGGCAGAAAGGGAAGTCTTAGAAATGTTGCTTCTATCATTGACATATTTAAGGCACATGGGCTTTGGAAAATAATACAATACAGTAAGTGGAATAAAGTAATTGTTACCATGGGAGGGAGTGGGACATCTTAGAAATATCTACTGGTGTTGACCACTGACTGATGTTGACTGCTTGCTTTTGCCAGACAGAAAGAAGGTGGCAGGCTGTAGCAAGTAAGAAATTAATGGTATCTGATTTTATGCAACTTAGTAATCTAAAAACCAAGTCAGTGCATAAGGAACCTTCCAATATTTCCACCTCATTCCCACCTTTCTTCGGTGACTCTAGATACCTACATTCAACTTTGAATCTCTTCCTGTGCATTGCCTTCAGATTTCTAATAGTAACTTTATGCAATTTTTTTTTTTGTGTGGAGGTCTTAGCATGCCTTTTCTCTGTCATAATTGCTTTCACATTCTTTTGTTTTAAGAATTCTCCTGAACCTGGCAAAAAGATGTCCTCTTTCCCTGTGAACTCAGGGAGCTCAGCTGTGCTGTCCCAGTACTTAGTCCATCCTGATTTTTGCCATAGGTCTGCCTGGGACATGCGGTAAATGAAAGAAGGAAGCAAATGTACACATCTTCAGTTTCCTCACCTTATGGGGCAGAGTGTGTGTTTGCCTTTGCCCTGTTTTCTTATTTCTTCTATGTGTATATTACATACCCTGTACCCATACTGTAGCATATAGAAGCTAGGATTCAGCCCTCTGCAAACTATAAATATTTTATTGAGGCTTCTCTACACTGATGGCCTTCAGGCAAGAGACAAAGGAGAAAAAAAGTCAAAATTTAGTCCCTTAATCACTGGCTCTTCCTAATACACTCACATAAAGGTCACTCCCCTGCTAGAAATATCCTAAGAGCTCTTCTTTGCCTGCTAAGTGAAAGAAAAAAGACCCAGTGAGCCACTGCCCACCATTACTCTACCCTGATGACACTAGTGATGGGCTGTGGGATTGGGACTGTCTATTGTCACATTTGTTCTAAGTTGAGCAGATGCAGGGCAGGAGATGTGAATTCTGCTCCAGCTGTCACCAACTATGTTTCTTCATGATGATAACATTGTAAAGATACATCCCCTTTTCTTCTTACCACTTTCCCAACAGAAAGCAGTGTCTGGTCTTTGTTCTTGTGTGCCTGAGACATAAAATTACTCTCAATCTGTACAGATGGGAAGGAAAAAGAGACTGGTTTATTGCATCGCACATAGGTAGTTCTATTGCTATCTCATCCTTCTTGGAAGCTCTAGAGAATAGAAGTTAGTAACTTCATGTTTGGACTGAGCTTGCACACTAGAGCCCTGCTTTGTGATTGCCAGGTCTGATTGCATACTGCAGCAATATAAATCTAATAAGAATATAGCCAACAGTAGCCAATCCTACTCATGCCTTCATACCCAGACAATTGGCTTCAGAGCTGCATTTTATTTCTTCACATGCCTTTTGCTTAGCTACTTCAGGATGTTTAGTGTGATTGATCTTTTGACAGTTGCCTATGTCCTTACCACAAAAGTAAGGAAAAATTTATCTTACCAGAGAACTAAAGACAATGTAGCAAGACAACCAAAAGGTGAACATCTTATCTGTTATCTCTGTAAAAGAAATGAGGACAGAAACCCAAGCACCTCCAAAATTCAAGATCTCTTTCTATCTAGGTGCATTTAGTAGCTCCAGCTATCTCTCTGGTTGCCTGACACCTCTGAGGGTAAAGATCCCATTTCTGGTTGCTTATAGCTTTGCCAGACACTAGTGATTTGGGCTTAAAATTTCCATGCTGTGTTTTTGACTTAGGCTGTCATTGGAAAAACTGAGTAAAAATGGTTTGGCTGCTTCTGAGAACAGCAGTAGAGAAAATTGCATTGTTTTAGCCATGTTTAAAAAAAAAAAAAAAAAAAAAAAGGAAAACAAACAAACACATAACACAAACAAACAAACAAAAAAGGGGAAAAAAACCCCTTCCCAAATTAAAAGATGAGTGTTTGCATTGTGTTTACTGAGAAGTGCTAGAGCTCTGATATTTTGGCAGAGGAACTTGAAATAGGCAATTGAGTTGCCTTGGTGACAGGAATGTGCTTTTTCACCTCTATGAAAAACTGCCTAAGTTTGGCCAAGTCATAAGCATTTGAAAAATCTTATTCACATGCTCAGTAGAGACTTCTTGAAGTTTAGCAGCCAGTTCTCCAAAGACTCCATCTGCACTGAACATACATGCTGCTGGACCGAGTGGGCAGGGCCTTACTGGCAATCACTGCTCCCACAGGCACCAGATCATGCTGTTGCTGAATTTAGGAATAAGAAAGTGAAGAGACAAGGTTTTTGCTGAATAAAAAAGGTTGGAAATGGGGTTCAAAATTTGGAGGATGGGAGAGAGAAGACTAATGTAAGTATGTCTTGAGATGATGGGGACAGAAAGGGAGTGGTAGGGCATGCAGCACTGGAGGTGAATTCTGCAATTCTGCCCAGTAATCCCTTGGTCTCAGAATGTTGCAGAATAGCTGTGAAATGGATGAGTGGCCTTGAAAGTAAATGAATAATTCTGTCTTCAGAGCAGTGTTGTGAATAAAGTATATAAGGCATGTGCCACAGTGAATGAAGAGGATCAAGCAGAAGAACAGAATAGTTGTCATTCAGTGAGGACAGTCCATCCTGTGCACAAGATGAGTCTGGAGTCCTGTGGAAAAAGTGCATATGGTAATTTAATTAAAGACTGTACCATTATACATGAGCGCAAGGGGGCAGAATTAAGGCTCTGAAACCCATCTATTAGTGCTAACTTTGGAGGGTTGACTTCACATACTTAAAAGCATAACTTTTTTGGATGGTACAAATGAAAAGTACAATGATACAGCAATTTCCATCCTGCAACAGCAAATAAACAACCAAGGAGAAAATATGAATACAGAAAGACACAAAGAGATGTCTTTATGAAGTTTTGGTTTGGCTTTTTTTGTTGTTTTGGTGGTTTGTTTTTTTTTTCCTGTCTCTCTGAATCTCTGCAGCATGTTCTGAATGCTACAGCCTAGTGGATGTTTGTAAAGAGAGATTTTTCTCACCTTTGTGGGCTCTTCACACCAAAATGCCCTGCTGAAAACTCATTGAGGAAAGCAGGCTTCAGCCCAAGCACCTTTTCTAAGTACAACTGCAGTAGTTTAGCATGAAGAAAAAACCAGCTTTTTAAACATGCAGATCCAAACCACTGAATTTTTAAATACACCCTTAGGAAACTTGTAAAACACGGATTGTTGGCCTGACAGGCTAAACTATTGACTCAGATATGTAAACACATCATTGAGGATGGGATGAACTGCTGATTGCTTTTTGGTTGGTTGATTTTAAATGATAGAGAAAGAACTTGGTAGACTATAGCGAGAGCATAGCTCTGTTTTGAAATAGAAAAAACTAGGACACTCGCTAGTGACCTCTTTTAGGGTCATAAAATATGCACTAAGAAGGCAAAAAAGTAAATATTTAAGAAATGTATTTATGTCAGTGTTGCTCCTGCCAGCTTCTGACTCAACAACAACACAAGCATATTTCTTGAAGTCAAGGATTTCTTTCCAGTAACATAGTGTTTTGAATTAGTTTATCACTGAACCAGTGTCATTAACATTTACTTTGAGCAAAAGAACAGCTTTTATAGTGGCTGTGCTCCTCCAATTTGTCCCTTCATGCCAAACACTATTTATCACAATGAATGCTTGCTCCACTGACTATTTGTTCCTGGTAAACACAAGCAAATTCTTTCTGGCAAAACCATATGGCTTGAACAAACAAACTAGAGTTATAAAACCCCAAAAAAGGCCAAATGAAACCCCATCAGGCCCCAAATTGACCTTGTTCTTTTTAACTGAAGAAATGAAAAATGAAGATACTTGTGTTTTCCCTGTAGAAGTTCCTTGGACATCACAGAAGTGATTGTGTGTCCGTCTTTCTGGCACTCATTTTCAGAGTTAGATCAGCTTTGTGCTCATCCTGAAGAGAAGTTAACCCATATTCTTCCTCCCACCAACACTCCAAAAAAAGAAACAAAAGGTCAGCTGAAGCAGAAATGAAAGGATGTGGAGATTAAATCCTCATCTGGGAAGTTAAGAAAAGTCAAACCTGGGGGGGGGGGGGGGAAAAAACCAAACCAAAAAACAAACAAGAACCCCAAAAAAAAAACAAGAGAGGAAACAGAAA
>WTSP01006692.1:0-16650 GCA_025331215.1 Actenoides lindsayi | reverse complement strand
TATTCCTTTGGGACATCTCATTCAATCCATTTCTTAACACAGAGGGCTACACCTCCTCCCCTCCTTCCCCTCCTGTCCCTTCTGAACAGCTTGTAGCCATCCTCCTGTGCCTTCTGAATAGCTTGTAGCCATATTCTTTCACACCATTACAGCTCCAGAGTGGCAGGAGAGCAGCAGTTCTCAGGTTTTTATTGTATTATACAGGAAACAACCTCTAAAATCCACAGTTTCACTCCAATTTTTAAATGTTAAATAGCAGACTGTAGCAATTCTTTGGCACTCTGAAGAAACATGGCTTCCAGTCATCCAAAAGTGGAAGCACTTTAGCTCATAAAGTCAAACTTGCCCACTGATAACTTTACTTTTTGGGTTTAAGAATTTTCTGGAGGAGAAAGAGTTCTATTGTAGTTTAGGGGTCATATACAAGATATAATATTACCTGGGGGCAGAGCAGCAGCTACTGAATTGCCTTGAGCCCAGATACATCTAAAGGCAGTTATAGCTCAGCGTCTTGCTCAGCTCCATCTACCTGGAAGTGCAAAATATACCGTCAGCACCTTGTAGATCTGTGGTTCTTTGCTCAGTTCCACTGTACACTATCATTCCTAAGGCAAATTAGACTAAAGGTGAATGTTACTCCCTTCCTTCTCATCTCAATATTGATAGATGTGTCAAAAAATGGTGCTATATGCAAAAATGTTTTCTCTCTTCATATTATTATTTACGCTTTTTGCCATAAATTCTGAATTTTTCATGTGATACTGAGCTACTTTCAGATATGCTGTGATCCCTGTATCAATTTTGGTTTATGTTGTGGTGTACCAATCAGCCCTTTTACTGTTCCAGCATAGTCTTAAAACATGTTTTTTCAGGGATGAAAAGCCCTTGCTATGGGAGGAAAAAAGCAGTAAAAGCCATAAATTTTGACAATTTTATCAGACCTGCGATTCTGCAGAACAAATCCTCTTTCTATTGAGAACATCAAAGCTTTCCGAATGAACTAAATCTTTTATTTTTGGCAGGCATATATCCCCAAGTATCTTTTTAACAGTGTCAGTTCCATTGCAAGGCTTCTCAGTGAATCAGACAATAAAATGACCACAATCACAACTGTAATACTAAACAATAAACAGCATATGTTTATTTTGCCTATAGCTTTCAATGTACTTGTGCTTCAAAGACTTTACGTCGGCTTAATATATGGAAGCATATGGAAGGCTCTATTGCTTTAAAGAGGAATATTCAGAGAATTACAATTGCGTGTGAATGTAGTTTGAGGCCCACAACCAGAAGCCTGAATTTCACTGAAGAAGCAGAAAAGTTTTTTAGTTTTTAGAAAGTGCAGTTTTCAGTACTCTCAAGGCAAAATCCAGCTTTAGTAGTGCATAGGTAGTCTTAGACTCAACAGCTTGTCCTTCCCTGCTTGCAAAGATTGAACAGTGAGCACATTAAAAGAAAAAAAAAACCCACCACAAAAAAACCAACCCAACACCACAACTCTGTCCCTTCTCTTTCTGGAGCTTATCCCAAGCCTTGAAAAAAGGGAAATCTTTTAACAAGTTAAGTGTCCTCTGGAGCTACTCCAGTACTCTTGATGATTGAACTCATTTTCCCACTACAGATGTGTATGGGCCATGTAACGCCTTAAGAGGGGCCCTTAACAAATTACATCCTCTGTTTACAGATGGCATGTAGAGAATAGATATATTTCTGTGTTTGTAAGGAGGAGGAAGTTGTTCTGTTGAGATGAAAGTCCCCAAAGGACCTGGCTTCTTTTGTGTCCTGAAAACACCTTTTACAAACTAAAAGTAATAGTGATAACCAACTGTTATAAACACTTCCTTTTAATGGGCAGGGATTCATTTCCACAGTGAAAAGAAGTTTTCCACATGTTCTGACTGTGCATTTGAGAAGTGTCACTCTTAGATGTGCTCTTGCTCTCCTTGTTAGTGCAGAACAGCTGTTGATACTTGGCAGTTAGTAATTAGAGGAAGGGTCAGGGGAGATGACACCCGTCTCCTGATCAGCTGAAGCCAACTGAGTTGCCTGGGAGCTGTTAGATAGCCTTTTGCCAGACTGGTCATGGGAAATAATAAATGTGTTTGAATAGTGAGTGTCTGTAGGAAGCAGGCCACAAAACAGTGTTAAACACACTGTACAGCTTTTTTGCAGGTAATTTGGTGGGTCCTGTTAATGCAGAATAATGTGGACTTGAAGTCAGTTTGTTACTGAAAGATAGCGCTTTATCCTTCTGCAGCAATGCCTAACACTGGAAATGATACATGCATGGTGACTCACGATAACGCCTTTCATTGCCACATTAGGCCAGGATAAGATAGCAAAAACTTTTGTCAGTCCTGCTTTGAGTCCACCAAACTCAATCTGGCTACTTCAAAACCTAGATATGGCTTTGGTCAATCAATCCTATTGCATTAACCAGATTTCAAAGAAGCCTTTACTGAGTGTTTACTCTACATATGACTTTGTTATTGTCTAATGTTATTATGGAAAATATGAAAACAGAGGAAACATGACAGAGATAAAAATAGTTTGTTTGCATTGATGAAGAGAGGGAAAAGTGCATTTAGATTACTTCTGATGGATCAGGGATGTTTCTGTAGGTTTTTATTACTGTGAAAACTGACATATTTCTATTTTAAGGCTGACAGTAAGGGTGAAAAGCTGAGAGCTGTTAACAGAAGAGGAAAAGCTCACACAATCTCATCCTAATCTGAATCATCAGAAAACTGCTGTGCATCTCACTGCATAATAATCAAGCTTCTAACAATGTTCATCTGACACTCTTACATGATTATGAGACATACGCAGCTCTACTTAGAAATGTGCTCAGGACAAGTGGGAGTTCATCACCTACCTTTGCCTAACTTGGTGTAATTACTAACCATAAAAGGTGTTCCTTGCTCCAGCTCTGGCTTCATTTACTCTATTTGGGACTGATCCTCACCATCCCATCTTTCTTTCTGCACAAAATTCTATGTTATGTTCACATCTTGTAGCTCTGTGACCTTAATTAACCCACAGCATTGTAGATAGCTAAAGATTTTCTAAGGAAAAAGAAACTGTCTGATTTGATGCTTTTCACTGGGTAGATGATGCCTAGTTCATCATAAGGTGGGTGGAAAGGGCAAGAACCAAGGCAGCACCTTTGCCTGCATTGTCCCTCACAGACAAAGTACAGCAGCCATCTTGGAGACGTGCAGGATGTGACCTCAGCTCAAGGAGCAAACAAAAGGCAGCTCAAAAGGAGCAGGGTAGAGGCAGATGCTGGCATTTCCTGCTTTCAGGTTAATGCCTGGAGCTTACCAGACGTTTTGTGGCCTTCCCAGACTGTGGTTCACCCTGGGGCAAGGTGAGACATTGCTAAGTGAAATGTTAGTTTGGGCCTCATTGGTGTACATTTACCTTGAAAATATATTGTCTCTTGCACTAAGTAGTGTAATGGTACTTCAGGGTAGATTTTTACTGGCTCTTAAATACAGCTGAAAGGTTTTCACTCTGAAGCTGTACCCATTTCAGTGACAAATACCTTTCCCTGTCCTTTGGGTGTGTTTAAATCTGTCCCAAGGAGTGTTGCAAATACTTTTTACAATTCAAAATATTCACTTAAATTAGAAAGAAACCTCCAGCACTTGATTACATCACAACATCAATTATTAATAACTTATTCTCTAACCTTGTACATAAGCATCTGATATATATTGTGTGCAAAAAAATGAGGTCATTTTCTAGCTGTACTTGAAACAAGTTCTGCATCACAGTCTTGTTTTCAGATCACTAGTATTTAAGAAATGAGTTCTATAAACCCAAGAGAACTTATAAAATGACATGTAATTAGAAATGAATAAACCTTAAAACCACATGATTACTTCAATTTTTTTATTATTTTTTTTTTTAATTAAAAAGATGTAATCCTTTGGCTCTTTATTCCATCTCATTTTCTTAGCTCAATTAATAAAACTCACATTAACAGTCTAACACATTTGCGTATCTCTGGTGACTTGTGAATGGATACGTATTTAGATGAGCTGCTTTGTTCCCATTTTTGCAGATGTCAGTGGGGAGCAAGATTAAACCAATTAAGTACATAGATACCTGTTTTTTGAGGACAATATACATCTTTTCAGACAGTGTAAATAAGTACATCATATCATTCAGAGCTTAGACGACAGAAGAGGTAGCCTGCAACAGAATGTAATTTTTCTTTCAAAGAAAAGACAGTGGGAATCTATTTCAGTAGAGTGATTCCTATGTGAAGAGTTTGAGTAGGTTGCTTCATGGTCTTTTATAATAGTTAGGGTGGGTTTTTTTTGGAGGGAGTTAGTTGATTGTTGGGTTTTTCTTACTGTGACAAAGTCCATGTGATACGTAAAACCTGGATTTCAGCCTTTTCTTAGCTACATGAAACTGGCATATTTCTGCTATATTTTCTGATGCCACTCACCTCTCAAACATTATTGACTTGAGTGGTTGAACACAGAGTAGGGGGTGCTCTGGGGATGTGGCATTCTTTTTCATGTGACTGTGCACCACTGAGTGTCTGCAAGCAGGTGCTATAATGGACTCCATATCTTCACTGACTTTAATGAGATTTACTCATGCTCAGAGGTTTCCTTGTAGGACTAAGCCCAAGTATTTGAGTACGTTTCATTTAAATCCTTCTTTTTCACAGTGGGGGTACTTAGCAAAAGAAGTTTCTGCTGTAGAAAGTTGAAAATAAAGTCAGCATAAGGAACTGCTGCCATGCCTCTTGCTTGCTTTCTGTGTACAATTGGCTCATTCTTAGAAAAATTGACCGACAACTACCAGGCATCTCTGGCTTAGATTTTGTGCACAGCCTGGGAAAGTTGCTAATTCTGCCTTAATATTTCTCTTCCTAGACTATTAGTTAATATAGGGGTCACATACAGCCTGAGCCCACCCAAATAAAGAAAAACTGTGTGGTGCCAATTAATACATATTGTTTCTTCTTTTCATGAAAGAAATGTGTGTGTGCTTGAATTTAAATAGGTCTTCACAGAGATTTTCCCTATTGTTCCTGACATGAATATGTATATAATTTTGCATGGTTTCTTAACTTTTTCCAAGTGATATTGAATCTAACCAGTTGCATCGATGTCCATAAGTGGCTTGCCTCATCCAATTGTTTTTCAGTGGATTTCTTTCCTTATTATGAACATGTTCAGTTTACTTGGTTGTACCACTCCCTTCTCTCTTAAACTTTAATGTAAGACTAAACATGTAGAATGTATCTGAGAAGACTGCTGGATGAATTATATAATAAGCACTGTTTTTGTCTGATTGCCAGTCATGAGACAGTTCATTGCAGGACTTTCACCCAATCTTGAACTTTATTCTCTTTGTAAAAACAAAACAAAGCAACAAAACAAGACACACACACAAAACAAAACAAACACCAAAACAAAACAAAAAAACCATGAAAACCCACAAACAAACAAAAAACAAAACCCCATCCAAAAAACCAAAACACAACACCCCACAACACCCCAAATTCATCATAACCTGTCTGTAGTAACTTTGTATATTCTCATGGCATCTGTGACACCCTGAACTCTATGGAGTTGACTCAAAGTCTACTATCACTCAATTTTCTTATTTTTATAACTTGCTGTTTCAAATAAAGCTCATATCAAGAAATATATACTGCCCTGGAATTATGGCATCTTTTCTTTAAACTAATCTTATTAACAGAAACTTTGTGACACACAGAAAGGTGGAAGTTGGGCACAAGTGTTGTGGAGGCATTAATACATTCTACAGTGGCTGTAAAGGTCTAAACGGTTGTGGTTGTAATATGTGGAGGGGGTTGTTTCTCTTGTTTGAGAAAAAGACAGATTCTGTTGGGGTCTGTGTTCAAAAACTTAGAAGTTGTGATTTTGTAGAGAATGGTGTATTCTTTGGGAAGAAATTAAAAGGAAGGCTAGAATGTAGCAGTCGGGTGGATGAAGTTAGGAAGGATTTCCCATAAGACCATTTAAAATTAGAGTTCCCATTTTGTTCATGTTTACTTCATTTCAGTGGCTTCACTACATTGTGAGGAAGAAAAAGCTTAATTAAGGTTCAGGTTTTTTGCATCCTGTACTGAAGTGATGGCACTCTGTATTTTAATGTGGCATTAGTACTGGATGCAGATCTTTCATTAAACAGCACAGCAAATTAATCTTGATTTACTGAGATATATCTACATGTGTCTTTATACACATTATTTTGCTAGATGTCTGGCCTGCCCCAAAACTTTAGAATTATTTTGATACTGAGACCATCCTGAAAATATCATCAGACTGGTATGATAAGATGTTTCTGTGGAAAAAATATGCTCCACAGAAATGTAGGGGATAGTGAACTTTGTTACTCTCTTAATGTTTTGCTTCCTCAGAACAACTGCATTTCACCAGAGAAGCCTGTAATGGTGTAATAGACAAAGAATATTCCCATCCAGTGGAAAATGGTCTCTGCTGAAGTTCTACTGTCCCCTGCACCTTCAGGCAGTTTTTTTCTTGTTTATTGTCAAATCCTTAATGAAAGAGAAACGGTTCTGAAAAGTTTTCATTCAGCAAGTGCTTAGATGACCTTTAAAACCCATAGAGAAGCATGGGCAGAATATTGATCTACAAAATGTTGCAGCTATCTTTGAATGTGGAGTGTGTTTTAACCAGAATATCACTTTGGTTTTACTTCTCATGATTTAAACTTTCCTCAGAAAATAATTGATGTCTTATGCTCCATCTGAACTGACTGTTCTCACAAGGACATATAGTGTATTTGCCAAAATTGAGTTACAGTCCAATACTTTGTCTCATTTGATTGTGGCGATACAGTGAATGCATAGACTGAAGGTTTTTTAAAAATTCTTTTCTTTGATCCCACTTATTATAAGTATTCATTTCAGTACTTACAAGGGTAATCTGGAGAACTACCACTACATGGAGTATGGGGAAAGTTTTGAGAAGGGAATGTTTGTAGTTGATAAGATGTCATACACACTGATACTGTTCAAAGGAAGCATCTGTTAGATCATGTAAAAAATAGACTACAGGAAAAAAACACTCTCCAAATATAAGTACCTCTCTGATCATAGAAGTGGGAGTCGTATCTGCCTTTATCGATGCCTATTCAATAGCTTCTTTATTTTGCCTACCAAAGGCTCATGAAAGGCTTTTTTCTCATTTGGGTCCTGGATTTGCTCCAACTTTAAACAGGGCTTCAACTGAATATACTGCAGAATGTGAGCAGAATATGACTGCATTGCTCCAAACTGACATTTTAATGTTTATCCATTGGGACTGATCAGCTGTTTTCTATTGCTGAGAAAAATCCAAATGTTGAATAGAGAAGATAAGAGAAAAAAAGAAAGGTGGAAAGATCCTCCAATCTTTGAAAAATAGATTTAGAAGAGAGAATGAAAAAATTAAAGAACTAAGTATGCTATAGAGAATGTATGTTGTACATCTAGAATGTTCAAACAGTCCTCTGAACGGGGAGGCTGTTACCCATTCAAGTGAGGAGTGATGTCTGGAGCTTGCTACATGCCTAGCAAAATTTCTCCATTATGAGAGCTGCAGGGATGTAGGCAGGTGAAAGGAGATTCAGGTTATCAGGGTCCACTGAGTAACCTTGGAAACTGTAAGTCTCACCATTCCTTTTTCTTTTACAAATAACTAACATATTTGAGTCATGTGCAGTATATTTCACAGCTTTATCTAGCTGATGGAATGACAACTGATTATTTCTTAATAAAGAAGACAGTTCTAGGCAATAGATTTGATTCAACTGAACCTACAACTCTTTATCAGGATCTCATCCTTGTCTGGGAAGAAAATTACTACTGCAGCATGTGTGAAAAAGCAAGGACTCTTCTTACCTTCCAAATCACAAGGTGGCAGCAACTTTATCTGCCCCAGTCCATACAAGGCTGGTAAGTCTGTGAAAGCCCTTCAGATCCATGAAAATAACATGCATGTAACAGTAAAAAAATCCTTTGTGGATGAACCTATCCTGCAGGTAGGACAGAAAAAAATTCTGCCTGGAGCAGCAACCCCAGTTCTTTTGTCCATAGCACTGTTCAAACAGGGACTCAGTGCTCCCAGAAGAGCTTTGAATTTTCCCCCTTCTGTACAAAAAGTTTAATTTTAAAGTAACAACTAGCCCTCGATGACAGTTCCTCTGATCACTGATATGAAAGAAGTAGAGGTCATTTACTATTTCACAAATCAAGTCATTTCTTTCCTCCTTCAAGTATGTTACTTTTATGAGGAAAAACACAGCCACTTGTAAAATTTACCCCAGCAGCAGTCTTTAATGTGCTACTTTATCATGATTACTGGTAGTGTATAGGATTTGTTATTAATAAGTCATCATGAATTGTAACTCCATGTGAGGGCTTGATTATTGCAAAATGCAAATGTGTGAACATTGGACAGATGTAAAAGTTCCACCATAGTGAATGACAGTTATTTTGTACTCTATGCGAGTGATCCTACCAATTAATCCTAATAACGTACTTCTGAGGTAAGCACTCAGAATTATAAATGCTTGCAGGTGTACTTTGAGTTTGCTGGTATTTCCTCTTCCTACTGTCCCAAGTGTCTGTGAATCTTACCCTTCCCTTGAAGAAAGGAAAGCACTGGTAATGAGAAACTTGGAGAAAGCTTAAACAAAGGAACCAAGTGAAAATGACCTGGAATGTATCCTTTTACAGAATCATTTGATTTGAGGCCATTTAGTATGTTTTATTTTTTAGAGCTGGTAATACTAGTAAAGTTCTCTTAATTGTAGGATGCAACTTGCAAGAGAGGTGTGAAATCTTATCCTTAACAACCAGACCTCCTCCAATATAGTATGTGGCTACCTAGATGAGGGTTTCAGTTTCAGAAGAGCTGTAAGAGAGTTAGTGATTCCTTGCATTCCTGGTCTGAAATGATCAACAGGAGACTGCCATCTGCAACACTTCTATGTTTCCTATACTTGGTGCTGGACTTTGACTGGTCTGGCTTTTTTTTTAATAACTTCTGTCTTAAATGCCATTTTATAACATTTTTTAATCTCTCCTCCAATTTAGCTGGTACAATCTCTTCTAGTCATACAAGCTGAAATATCTTAACAGTGTTGATGGATTTCTTGTATTCAGTGCACTCCTTCTCACTGGAATAGACTGTAGGACTCCTGCCTAATACTGTGGCCACCAATGACTTCAACATGTTCATACCACTTACACTGCAGTACTCAAACAGTCTGTGCAGAAAGCCTGTACAATGTTTTTGAATAAGAAATACATATTAAAGGATCATTTGAAGAGGAAAAGGAGGAAATACAGAGTGACCTCTTACATTTTCCTGAGATTGATGCTTAACTTAGATGGAACTGCAAGACCTGGTTGTGACAAAATCTGTCATGTTGCATATTTCTTATGTCAGCTCATGTTCTGTAACAAAAAAGCGAGTATGAAGCACAAACAAAATCTTTGTCTGAGCTGTGCAGAGGTTGCAGTGAGGTGGAAGTTGGATTTTAGTTAGACCATTTAAAGACACGATTAAATGTTTTCGGTGTGTCTGATTTCTTGTTACTGTGGAATCACTAACTTTTCCTTTTACTTATGGATGAATATTAATACAGTACCCTATTCTTAATGTTTCAAAAAATGTAAGTGGTAGGATTGTAATTTCTCTATGTGCTTGAAAATACTTGTACACTACAAATGGGAACTGAAGGTTCTCGCCTTTCTTCCAACTTAGTATTTGCTGCTCTTTCCTTTCTTTAAGCAACAAGACAGTAATGGACTGATGTAATTTTCAGTACATTAACAGTAGCTCCAAAAGGTTTTAGATGACTTGGCAGCAATTTACCTTATACGTGGGAAGAGGTTTCTATTGTTTTAACTGTAGTACTCAATTCTGTTTCTAATAAGCTTGTTGTAAATACTCAAGGAGAAGCAGTACCATCTTGTTCTCTTCATCTTTTGTTAGATGCTTTGCAATAACAAGAAAATAACATTTCTGAAAATGGATAGCTCTTGATACATGTTAAAACTTAAAAAAATATCTTATTAGTCACAATGCATAGCCTGGCTATTTTATGAATCATCAGATGCTCTTTTCTGTTAAAGAGAATTAAAGCAGTGACTGAAAAATTGTTTTGTGATCTCAGAGAATTCCCTGGTACCAGACAGCATGTCCCTTTGGTAGTCAGTACAGATGATGTAGCTTGTAGCTGTCTATGTTATGAAACCTTTAAGATTAAGAACCTAATTATTAAAAGCTAATGAAATATACCAGCTATGCAGTTAGCTTTTACACCTCAACTATACTATTATCAATGACAGCAAAAAAGGTTTTGTTAATGAATGCTGTTGATTTTAGAGACAACTGCTAAATGCTTAGGATGCACTTGCTTTATTCTTGTAAGTTCATGGAGTTCAGGTTTTTGCAACCTGCATTACCTCATGCTCAGCTTGAAAAGGCTGCAGAGAGAGTAAAATGCATGTTTCTCATTTTAGAAACCTTAATGTATCTGTTCATTCATATCAGTTTAAAATATTCATTGTGTCAAAATATGCAACACATGTTATTGTTACTACTTATAACAAGCAAAGGTTAAATTGTCAGAAGACAGAATATCAAGATTTTCTATCAAGAATTAGTACTTACTCTAGACCAAGTGAACTTCTTTGCAATTATACACTGAATTCTCCCAAACATGAACAAACCTGTCTTCTGCTGCTGCAACATTCAAAATTACCTGGCAATCATTCTGCTCCTCACTCTCTGAGCATTATTTGCTACCTTCTTTCTTTTGGCAATGCAGCTGACTATTAAGTGAGCATTTGGGGGTGAGTGGCATATCTTCTTGCTCATGTGGTAAGGATTTGGAGCAAAATCCAAACTCTGCTTAGGGCAAAGCCTGAGTGAAATTGTTTGGTCTAGAGGGATGAAATGTTTGAGCTGGATGCTGGTGCAGTCTGAGAGCAGCTGCTCAACAGACCTTTTGTCTCCTTGCAAATAGGATATTCTGGTATAGAGTTCCCCAATCGGGTTCATTCTGCCTGTTCTCAAACTTGCAGTTGATTATTATTCTTCCCCTAAGACATGTAGTGAATGTATGTAGCCTGCACATATTTTGCAGGAAGACCCTGAGTCCTGTTAAGGGATGATCTGGATCTTGGAAATTTGCCTGTGAACCCTATTGTTCTCATGTACAGAAGCCCAGCGTAAGGGGCTTCTGCTTAAAGGATTCTGATCTTACCTTGGTCTGACCCAACAGAGTGAGCAGGGTTAACTGCCTTCCTGGATCAAGACTGATATCTGGAAAAGTAATGTTCTTGCTGCTTAGTGCTTACCTGGGCAAAGCACCCTCTGAATTGAATGGTAGTTTTGCCTGTGCAGAGACTCCAGTGATAAGTCCAGGATGCTCAGAATTGCATCACTCTCAGACAATGTTGCAAAAGTCAGGGGGTGGGTACAGCTACTGAATTTTGATAAATATTCTGAATTCTTTTATACATACATATTGAATATGTAGCCCCAGGCGGCAACATACTGTGCTGACAGCTCTCATATGATGTATGTACCTCTAGACTGGAGCAAATTGCTAAAGATAGAATCCTAGCTCTGCATGTCCTGAATCACATAGTTGGTTTAAAATGAGTGATGTGTGTGTGCACGTGCACACAGACTGTCATTGCTTCTGAAACAGTTGCAGACTGGTTCGTACTCACACATATCTGTTATCAATAATATTCTGCATATAAATTCAATCTGATTAGATTAAAAATCCTCACTTTGATTTGGTGGAGGGGGCACTACCAGGGGAGAGACTTGACAGATAAAACTTCAGAGTATTTTAACACTGTCATCACTATCACTGTAGGCAGTGGGAACTACCTGCATTCACATTTTGGATAAACCAAGTTACAGTCTTTTCATAATCCAATTGTAATTATGAAATTTCAAACTATCTGTGAGTAACGGAAGGTCTTGCAGTAACCAGCAAAGAAATAAATAAGTTCTTTGCAAGGACATGATTCTCTGGCTGTTTGGGACAAACTGCTTGACTTTTCAGATTTAGTTTTTGCTGAGGTTTGTTATTTGTTTGTTTGGGTTTTTTTAAACAGACAGTCTGAGATACTTAAGCTTTGAGTAATCCCTAAAGATGCAAAACAAGAAGAGGGGAAAAAACAAATCACACATTTTCCTCATTGTGTAAAAATCCCACCTTATCATCTCCTGATGACATGCTGCAAATAACTGGGCTGTAGCAGAGGTGTCATTTTCTTTGTAAATCATGTAATCTGAGACTTCCTTTCATTCTATCGCAGTAAATCATGCATACAATTCATTCTTTTGTTTGTACAGTTGGTCTTCTAATTAAGAAGCAGGTGACTCTTTCTGCACCAAATGGTTCTCCTTTTGTATATCTTTCTACTACTTGTGAGGTTAATACATATTGAAATGGGATATGTCTGTGCCCAACTAGGAGGGCAAATAACACTGAAACAGAGGAAATAAAGGAAACAACAGTTGTCAAAGAAACTCATCCTTAGTGTTTATAAGATACATAAGTATACAAAGAACTGGATTGCATTTCCATGGTTGTGCCGCTGCTCACTATATTCCAAATAACTTCTGGGGCTTGTCTTACTAGATTCTGCAGGGATAGGCATATGTATATAAACGCATAACAGAAATCAAAAGAAATGTGAAGAGAATTTAAGAGTAATGCACTCCAAGCTGACTGGAAGGCAGCAGGCATGCTGTGCCCTGATTAGTGATTCCACAGGTGTGAAGTGATGTTGTGTGGATATTCTGTCTTTAAAATGGGTATGTGATAAGGAGATAATCAGATCTTCGGAAATTTCTATTTTAATATGTTGTGAATAAACATCTGTAAACCGCTTTATCTTTTTAATCCTAAATTATGAAATCCCCCTATGATTTTCAGATGCATATGAAATGTTCTTGTTTTAGAGAGGAAAAATGTGAATTCCACAGGTATTATTTGACTTGCCTAAGAGCAACAGCATTAGTCTGTGCTAACCACTTCCCTTAACTACCTTTGCACTACAGGAATGTGTTGTTCAAGTAGGCGTTAATGATCTGCAATGAGCTGCATTGCATCTATACCCAAGACTTGCATATTCACTAGTGAAAGAGGCAAACACACAGTAACAGCTTGTGTGCGAATGTGCTGATGCACCTCTCTATAGGCATGCTTCTTTCTTCTCAGTTCAGATATACAAAAATGTCCTTTGTGATCTGGTCATAAACTAACACAAATTAGTATTAAAGAATTGTCCCAGGAAGAAAACTTGCCTTTCATACTTAATGCCCTTCATTGAAACAACTATCTAGTTCATTCTTTTCCTTTGTTTATTTGTCATTGTCTTTTGCTCCACCATTTGTTTTACATGAATGTTGTTCAACATGATGATGCTGTTTTCCGACCAGTAGAAGGGTGTATCCTGTAGAAGGCGGGTTCTAGGATTACTGAGAGCTCATAGTATGTGTCATTACAGAACAATATGAATTGGAACAAAGGCCATTACAAAACTAGCAAATGAATCACCTTTCCCTCCCCATGCCCCTTCGTGCCTATTCAAAAAGCAACTTTGAAAGTCCAAATTGTATTTGAAATAGGGGATCAGGAAAGAGGAAATGTATGGTCTGTAAGAGTCCTAATTCTGTGGAAGCACTTGCACAGTGATGTGTCTTGTGGGCAAATTAAATATCTTGAACTTCGTGCAGGCTTACATAAAACTCTTAACATTATTTGAAACTCTTTTTTATAAACAAATTTTATGAGTTTAAATTTCTTCTTTGAGTAATACTGAGACTAGTATGCTCACAGAAAAATAGGATGGCTGAAGTATAAACAACTTCTGGATTTTTTTTTAAACTGTTTTATAGATACAAGCAAGGTTTGCATAAACTGCAATATCTGTTCTCTAGCTTTGTCAGACTAATAAAACAGACAACGTTTCAGGAGAAAAATCCTTCTGTTTGATGTCTTATATGAATACATATCACTAGCATAAAATTTGTGTATTAATTCTAGAAATGGAGATCCCATTTTAAAAAATCTGATAGACACCATGTGAAGATAAATATAATTATAAAATGTCAGCAACAAACTACCAAAAATGCAGTAACTTTAATAAAAATTAAAAGATAAGAGGGAGGAAGTTCTGGCATGAATTTCTGATGTACTGTGCACACTGAGGATTCCATCTGCTCTTTACTGATCACTTACTTGTGAGCACTGGGCCAGGAAGACACTAAATGTTGCTCATTGTGGAAGAATTTGATGGATGCCAGACCATCAGGTTTTCCACAGAAAGATTTAACAGTCCTCTAAGTTAGGTTTCAAGGGATGTTGTTAGATGCCCCACTTATTTTTTTCAATTATTTGTACAGTGCAGGAAAAATTATAACAAAATCTTGAGTTATGTAACAGTAAAACTGAAACTCACTGTAGCCAAATGGAGATTAGATGATTGTAATAGTCATGAAAAAGAGAAGAATAGCATTTACTTTTGGAAGCTTCAAAAGCTGTTGTTTTTCTTTACAATGATTTATATTCCTGACCCTCTGCTAGTGCCCTTTATGGTGGACTTCTGGTTTTCTCCACCTCAGTTCCACACTGAATAAACAAGTGAAAGGCTTGTGTCACTCACACTCACCTTATTGCTCAAATGTAAGTCTGACCCTCATCACTAGCAAAAGGCCACAAGCTCTAGATACTGCTCTAATTTATCAGTGTACAGCATCAGTCAGAATTAGGAATAAGGAGTATTTAGTACATAGTGAAACTATGTCAGAGGGATTACAAGAGAGTTTAAAATAGGAGAAAGAAGTAAAACCTAGGAATAGGATTAAGAAGTTGAAAGGGAGAGCACAACTAAGAGACAAGAGAGCAGATTCAGAGAAGTCAGTCTTGCTTAGTCTAAGTTAAACTACTAGGAGAAAAGCCTCCAACCTTCAAACTTCATGCCTCCAACCTTCTGTGATAAGCAGCTGAGATCATGTTCAAATATCCCCTGTAGTTTTTAAAGGGGTCTCCTGAAGTGGTATAAACCTACATATATCTGTGGAGACTGTTTAATTTTCTGTATTTTCAACACAAGTTCCTGTTAAACATCTGTCCTCTATGAGAAGGCTACTTGGAGAATGACTTTCTATGGTTTGTAAACAGGTATTGCACCAGCTGTCCATGTCACTTTATCCATGTATTCATGTGATCATAATTTTTATTCCTTTAAAACAAGTAATTTTGAAAAAGACTTGAAGGCATCCGAAGTAATGATGAACATCTAAAATTACTAAAGGTGGTTTTGTGGTCCATGGAACTTGTAGTCTTTGTTCCTTGACCATTTGTTATTTACAAAACATGTTTCCTTCACCTTTCCTTAAGAAATCTGGTCATAGAGGCCTGTGGTTTCTTACCCTTTGAGAAAAAAAGTGAGCTGTTTTGTGGCTGTAATGCAGAAGCTGGAGAAGAGAAAAGACCTTCGTAAGGATGTTGGGATTGTTCAGCTCAGAGGAACACAGCTACTCCAAACTTTTAAACAGCATGTAAAACACAAGATGATGACAGAGAGGCACAGGAAAGACAGGAAGAACTAGAGATCTGTGTTCAGTTAAAGGGCCAGGATCTCATTGCAGTCACGGAGCCACAGTGGGTTGCATGACTGGAATACAGTCCTGGACGGCTACATATGTTTTAGGAAGTACAAACCAGCAAGGAGAGGTAGTGGAGGTGCTCTTTCTGTGTGAGAGCCACTGAAATGTATCGAGGTCTACCCAGGGAGGGGATGAAGAACGTGTTGAAAGCTTATGGGTAAGAATTAAGGGTCAGGCTGATATGGACGACAATGCTGTGACTGTTTACTACAGACCACCAGACCAGATAGAAGAAGTTGGTGAGGCCTTCTACAGACAGCTAGAAGTAGCCTCAAGAACATATGGTGCTCATAGGGGACTTCAATTGCCCTGATATTTGCTGGAAAGACCACACAACAAGGCACACATAGTCCAGAAGGTTTGTGAAGTGCACTGATGAAAACTTTCTGACAAAGGTGATGGAGGAGACACTGAGGAGAGTTGTGCTTCTGGACAAATTCTGCTTGTACTAACGAACAAAGAAGGTCTTATCGGGCAGGTGAAGGTTGGGGGCATACCTGGTTGCAATGACGGTGAGATGGTGGAGTTCAGGATCATAAGAGGAAAAAGCAGGGTAATAAGTAGAATTGTAACCCTGCACTTCAGAGGAACTACCTTTGACCTCTTCAAAGACCTACTTGGAGGAATCCCATGGGTTAGGGTTCTAGAAGATAAGGGGGGTGAAAGACAGCTGGTTAATAGATCAAAACCCACTTCTTCCAAGATCAGCCCATTACCTATGAGTAAAAAAACAAGTAGAGGTGGCAAGAGACTTGCATGGATGAGCAAGAAGCTTTTTGGAAAACTGAAATAGAAGAAAGAAGTTTACAGTACTTGGAAAAAGGGACTGGCCACTTGGGAGGAATACAGGAACATTACCAGATCATGTAGGGATGTAACAAGGAATGGTAAAGCTATCTGGGAATTAAATCTGGCAAATGATGTAAAAGACAAGTAAAAG
>WTSP01006691.1:0-12474 GCA_025331215.1 Actenoides lindsayi | reverse complement strand
GCCCAGGGCGCACGTCCTCATTGCCGGCTCTTCCCAGCAACCGCACCTGACGGGCTTGCAAAGTGAACATCCCAAACTTTATTAATACTCTTCAGTCAGAAAGCCACAGTCACAAGGTTACCCTGAGATTTCTAAAGCAGCGAATGCTTTGTGTCTGCAGGAAAAAAAATACAAAAAGAAAATCAGAGTGAGTTTTCAGCTTCCTATACATACGGAAACCTAATTCGTTCTGTTCGGCAGTTAATCAGACGCGCGCTTGGCGGTTGGAAAACAAATTACTGCTGGTCGGTGAGGCAAGATTTCCTCGGAGAGTGCTGTCCTCGTGATCTTTTGCACTGAAACCACCAGGCAATCAAAATGCTGGCCCTGATAGAAAGCCATGAAACCCTTCCATGAAACCATTGCGGATGTCTCGGAATTCGGGCTGGTTTTCGCTTACAAAGTAGATGTAGCTACAACATGGGCAGCTGAATGCCAGCGAGGTTAGGAAGCGGAGATGGGGGAGAGGAATCGGAGCGAACCTGCCCTACGTAAGCTTTGTCACGTGGTTTTAATGGGGAAACTGGTTAACGGACCCAAACCGGGCTCCCCTTGCCCTTTGCAGGAGCCATAATTTTAGCAACGCTCCCGCTCTTATCTTCAAGGCAGACTCACATAATTTTAATAGGCCCCGGCTTGCATTACTAATGTTTTCATCAGCAGTGTAAAGTAAATCCATTAGTCACAGTGTCCTTCATGTGATAATGATGTTTAGCGCTCATTAAGAAGTAATTGTAACCACTTTTCCCTACTTTATCAGCAGGATTCAGCTGGCGATTTGATGATCAGAAGCATCCAGCTGAAGCACGCCGGGAAATACGTCTGCATGGTGCAAACAAGTGTGGACAAGCTCTCGGCTGCTGCAGACCTGATTGTAAGAGGTATTTGAATTTTGCTACCGTTGTTGCTGTTGTAAAATTTCCCTTTCTCTTCCCCTCTCCCGCCTTCTGCCGCTAGGGAGACAATCCGCGGGCTCGGAGACGTTCGTTGAGATCCCAGCATCTTGTAATGGATCTGAGGAATAAGCTCTAAGTGCACGCTGGGGTTTGCAGTGTTTTCAAGCAGTGCATCTAAGGATTATTTCATAGATCCAAGCTCATCCAGCAGAGGAGAGCACTAGGGCGTGCTCGTGGCCTCAGTGCCAAACTCGCACCCACTGAGATGATTTATGTGATGAGCTGTGCAGCAGATACAGTAGCCAGCTTATTCACTGCATTTCTGCCCAGAAACGTCGTTCCGTTTGTGGAATAAACACAGTTTAGTGACTTCACTGGTGTTTCAGGATCTGTTTGTTGCCATACACCGGTGATCTGTAAGTACAGAATCAATGGAGTGGGTTGGGTTGGAAGGGACCTTGAAGTTCATCTCATACCAACCCTCCTGCCATGGGCAGGGACACCTCCCACTATAGACCAGGTTGCTCAAAGCCTCGTCCAACCTGGTCTTGACACATCCAGGGATGGGGCATCAACCGCCTCTCTGGGCGACCTGTTCCAGTGTCTCACCACCCTCATAATGAATAACTTCCTAATTTCTCATCTAAATCTAGCCTCGTCCACTTTGAAGCCATTACCCCTCATCCTGTCACTACAAACCCTTGTAAAAAGTCCCTCCCCAGCTTTCTTGCAGGCCCCCTATAAGTACTGAAAGGCTGCAATAAGGTCTCCCTGGTGCCTTCTCTTCTCCAGGCTGAACAACCCCAAAGGTATGACTTGAACAGAGATGCAATTAGTTAACCTAAGTCTGGATCCTTACACTAAACAAGACAGATATTTGCCTGCTTGTTAGCTTTGAGGAAAGTAAACTTCAGCGCTGCTCTGCTCCGCTCCCCTCCAGTTCTCATAGACCCCAGCAAAAATCTGAACGCAGATGTGCCCTTAGCCACGTGCTGTGCAAAGAGCTGGGCCCCCAGGGGTCTTCCCCACCCCAGGAGGTTGCTCCCCCTTACACCAGCTCTTGGGTTTTTTTGCCACAGCAGGATTTCAGATGATTTTTCTTTCGTTTTGCCCAAGCATTTCAAAACAACCTGTTGATGGGCACCGCGCGCGGTTGGGTAACTTCCTTAGCACCAGCTCCGTAAACAAACAGGAGGAACCTCAAATTCTCACAAGAGGATGACCCTTGATGATGGCAAAAGTGCTGATCTTGTGGCTCACTGGAGACATCAACAGGGGGAACGTCTCCACGCAGGTCTCCACGGTCCCACAGCTGCTGCTGCTCTGGGAGCCGTGCCCACGGAGCACGTACAAACTGGGAAATGTGTCTGTGCTGGGGGACTGGAGGGGAACGTGAGTAACAGCCAGGGTTTAAATAGAGCCTACAGGATAATCTGGGGTAGTTTTTTAAAATATTGGAGTTACGTCAAAATAATGAGAGATGAGAGTCTAGAATTAAAATCAGTTGATTATGTCAGGGAGTACCAAACAAGAGCATACAGAAGTAACCCCTGGCACCGGGACACACAGATCAGCCCACTCGTTCTGGGTGGGATTCTTTCACACCATCAGAACAGGAGAATCACAGGATGTTAAGGGTTGGAGAGGAGCACGTGTCTGTCAGCAGCCTCAAAATACGTAGTAAATTGGTACCTGGTAATTTTTCCTTCTTCTGCCCTACTGTAGCCTGCACCCTCTGAAGAAGTATATCCTGAAATGTTGGGAATAACCTCAGTTATTCCAAGAGATGAGGTGAAGATGGTTTGTTTCGGCCTCTGCCAAGCAGTAGGAGTAATTTGTGACAGGTCCAATGAAATATCATTGCTCTGGTGTAAAGTGGGGAGGGATGGACCAAAGGAGCTGCTCCAGGAGGCTGCATTGCCTCGCTGCTCCCCCCAGCAAAATAATTTAAAGTTTTAACTGATGAGAAATTAAATCTGGCTAGACCTGCTGAAACCTTCAATTTAAAGACAGCATATTGGAAGGTTTCAGGGTATTTTAGATATTTAAACATACCCAGCTCTCTGAATATCATCTGAGAATAGTTTTAGTCCGCAGAGTGAATTGCAAGAGAGTTTGTTTGAGATGGTGCTTTTGGGGAGAGACTTCACCTCAAGTACCACTACTGAGAGCAGTGGCCATATGATACAGGCAAGAGGTCCCCTCTGAGCACTACAGTGCTTTGCTGGTTCAAAGGAACCCAGCAGTGAAGAAAAAAATATGGGCCTATCAGAAATACGGAGTCTCTTGAGCAGGGCCTGTTGTGGCAGGACAAGGGGTGATGGTTTGAAGCTAAAACAGGGAGATTTAGACTGGAGAGAAGGAAGAAGGTTTTTACGCTGAAGGTGGTGACATTGGCACAAGCTTCCCAGAGAGGTGGTCGCTGCCCCATCCCTGGAATCATTCCAGGTCAGGTTGGATGGGGCTCTGAGCAACCTGCTCTAGTTGCAGATGTCCCTGCTCCCTGCAGGTGGGTTGATTAGATGACCTTGAAAGGTCACCCCCCCCCACCCCAAACCAGTCTGTGATTCTAGGAAAATACTGGTCCCTGCTCAAACACGATGCGAATTACAGGCAGGTCCTTCATTCTTCATTCTTCTCTGGGTGCATCCAAGCTGTGGCCAAGAATCATGCTTGTGTATAGGCCACTCCTAAAGCAGCAGACATGAGATGACAGAGCTGATCTGCAAGTGCTGCAGTGAGTGCCTTGCTCTGGCAGGTAGCCCAGGTATGACACAGTATGGCTGCTCATGTGGAGGCATCTGGGGCTGAGGGTGAAACCGGTGACCTCTGGGTTTGTGTATCTCCCCCATGCCTCCCAATCTCATCTAGGCAGCCAGAGCTGCTAAACCAAAGTCCTTCCTCTGCAGGGACAGAGTTACCTCTCTCCTGAGTAAGGGGAGAAGACCAGAGTGCTCCTTCCTCGGGCCACTGCTGCAAGCACCCTTCTCTTGTAATTCTTCCAACAGGTCCCCCAGGTCCACCAGAAGCTGTGACAATAGATGAAATCACCGACACCACGGCTCAGCTGTCCTGGAGGCCAGGAGCAGACAACCACAGCCCTATTACCATGTACGTCGTACAAGCAAGGACTCCCTTCTCGGTGGGATGGCAAGCGGTGAGCACAGGTAGGTCCATCTTCTGGTCCACGAAATGCTCCGCCCTTGGCAGATGTATCCATCGGGACTCAACCGATGGGCTGAGCAGAACAGCTCTGCACCCTGAGGAGTAATTTCACTGGTCTTATTAACTGGTTTCAAGTGTGGCAGCCTGGAGATTCAGGGTCCAGTCGGTGCCATTACTCATCCATTTTTTCTCATGAATGTTTAAGAGAAAACAGTATGAATTCCTCTCTTTTTGTTGCCACGCTGGAGATATACAACAGTAATTGCGGTCTCCAAAGACATCCCTCAGGGACAGACTGTGTCATCTGGCCTATGTTTAAGTAGAGTTATTTTCCTGATAGAGGGGGAAAAAAATCCCATGATGTAACTGCTCATTCCATCAGAGGTTAATTTGGTTCCAGTAGCCGTTACATAGAGGGAGTGATGTGTTTTAAAAAGGGAAAAATAAAAGCCCTTTAGTCTTGTTTTCTTGACACTTCGTTTTCAAAAAGCAGCAGTTTAGGAGAAACCCTTTAACAGGAGGAATTTCTGTGCTAAAAATACGTTTTCATGGTGTCTCTTCTTTGCAGTTAAGGAGATGTTAGAAGAGTGAGAAAAGGTTCATCAGTCCTTACTCACTTCATAGTTAGGTTAATCCTTTCCTTTTAAGGGTGTCAAACATCTTACAGCCTTTTCTCAGCAGCCTTTAGTGGGTTTCATCGCGTCCCTGACCCGTTCCTGTCTCCTAGTTCCAGACATCATCGACGGCAGGACGTTCACGGCGACGGTGGTGGGTCTGAACCCTTGGGTCGAGTATGAATTCCGAGTAGTGGCTGCCAACATGATTGGGATTGGAGAACCCAGCAGACCTTCAGAGAAGAGAAGAACCGAAGAAGCTCGTAAGTAGCGGTGGGCGGCCGAGATAAATCTTGTCAAGTAACTGCTCACCGTGAGTGATGGGCGTGTTGCGCTGGAGGAAGCTTGAGGAGCACTTTCTGCACCCATCGCTCTCCTCCCTCGTAGTGTGTTACTTGTGTGCAGGGGAAACCGTGGAGCTCCTGATGGGTTTTTTTGCTCATTCCATGATTCTTGGAATATAGGAAGATTTCACGCCCTTTCCCTGCAGACAGCAATGATTTTTGAGGAGAAGGGGGAAAAAAAAAAGGTGTTTGAGCAGCTTTTAGGAAAATACTGCCCAGTATCCATTGATGAGAGAGACAAACTCTGAGAGCAGTCCCTCTGGTTTCCCATGATTGAGGGAAACCCTGGAGCACAAACTGCAGCACACTGAGAGCATGAGTTTGAGCTCCACAGCTGGAGAGTCAGCAGGTTCTTTGATGCTGGTGGCTTCTGTGGTTCTCAGAGTAACGTGGCCCTCACCCCGTGGGCCATCAGTGTTGGAGCAACCACCCTGGGCTGCCCTATGGGTTGGATCATTTCATGGGCTTAGAGAAGGTCCGTCTTCCACAGCCTGCTCCCAAACACACCACTGCTTCCTGGAACCACAGTGCAGCTTCAGGCTGCTGCCACCAGAGCTCAACCGTGACCTTCAGTAGTGCCCATGCTCGGGGCTTGGAGAATGTCACCGCTCCTTGATGCTGTCCCCATCTTTTGATCTGGCAGAAGAGGGTCACGGCAAAGCGTAGGCTCAGCGTGGTGGCCACAGAGGCACATGCCTCTCTTATGGGCAGCCCCTGGTAGGTGGCTCCTCCGTTCTCTTTTAGCCTGTAATGGAACAGAATATGAAATGGGAAACTAAACAAAAGCCCCCCCCTTTTTTTTTTTAATGGAAGATAAATGTTTAAACTAAACAATTAGTGACTGAATACACAAGTTAATTGACATACTTTTCGTATACTATTATTGACAGACTTTTAACGTGCTGTTTGCCATGGCAAATTAAATCGTTTCCTAATAGCCTTCCTGGTGCTCAGCAGAGAAGGCCAGAGAGGCCTCTTGCTGCCCAGGTCTGTTCCATTTCCATGCGCTTTCCTGGCTTCAAAGTTGCCACATCCACCTTCTGCATCTTTTGGTTTGGGTTTTTTTTTTTCAGTTCCTGAAGTGACCCCGGCAAACGTCAGCGGAGGTGGCGGGAGCAAGTCTGAGCTGGTCATTACTTGGGAGGTAAGCGGAGTCCAAACCGAGAGGAACGTGGATACAATCCTCACCTAGATGTGCCCTCTCCGACCCCAGCGAAGCTTCAGTAGATTTCAAACAGCTTGAGATACAAAGCTCAGGTGGTGCTATAAAAAGAGCCCGGCTATTAAAATTGAGTTAAAACCCTTCTCCATCCCAAGGCCTTGTGCAAGGAAGCCAGCAGAGAAGTGCTGCACAGGGGACCAAGGGGAACAGGCTGCCCATCGTCGCTTCGACGCGAGCTCGGCTCCCCTTACGGCAAAACACGGATGGGCAGAAACCACCTGAGGGATAAATGAGAGTTTGTGAGGCCAGGCTTGGAGTGGAGCATCTCCCTGCTGAGGAAAGGCTGAGGGAGCTGGGGCTCTTCAGCTTGGAGGAAACTGAGGGGTGACCTCATAAATGTTTATACATAGTAAAGGGTGAGTGTCAGACGGACGGAGTTAGGGTCTTCTAAGTGTCATCCAATGATGGGACAAGGGGCAATGGGAGCAAGCTGGAACTGAGGAGGTTCCACATAAATATGAGAAAAAAATTCTTCACAGTGAGTATAACAGAGCTCTGGGGCTGCCCAGAGAGATTGTGGAGTCTCCTTCTCTGGAGACCTTCCACACCCACCTGGCTCTGTTCCTGTGTGGACTGCCCTGGGTGACCCTGCTCTAGCAGAGGGGTTGGACTCGATCTCCAGAGGTCCCTTCCAACCCCTACCACTCTGTGACTCTGTGGTTGAGAGTTCTCGTGGCTGGCTCCCGAGCTCCATCTCTCATCCCCGCGCCGGGATACAGGGCAGCCAAGCAGTTAAGAGCGCAGCGCGTTGCAGTGAGAGGAGATAGATAGGGAGATGAGAAATGTTTAGTATTCCTTCAGGCAGTCGGGGTTAGAACTTTAGTCATTTGTCTGCTCATATTTTCGTGTTATGATGGGATGCAGCTGGCATATTTTTCCTAATAATGAACTTCACTAGACATGCTAACGCTTCCACTCGAGCACTATTTCTGACCAAGCTGGCAGAATGAATCGCCAGAGATATTTTTAAGGTTATTAAAAAACTATAAATGGGTTTTTGTCCTCGCCACACAGCTCAATGTGCTACATTTCCTCCTCTGTTGGACTAATTAGCTACGCTGTGTCTCCTAAAGATGCTGCAATATGTTTCAGAAACACACAAGGCAAGAACATCAGCCGTTGATAGGAGTCGTAATTAGCACAAAATGTAATTTATATTTTGGTAGGACAGTCAGTTCATGCTTTCAAATGTCCTGAGGCCTTTTCTTCATGGTCTGGTGTGTTTTTGGTTTGGTTTGTTTTTGTTGGTTTGTTTGGGTTTTTTTTTGGAGCCTTACAGCACAGAGTAAGAAGCAGTCACCAAAAGTGCCCCCTGCACGTGCTTAAGCACCATGGGCATCTGTGTGACAGTGGCCCCTAATTACAGGTTATTTTAATACATTGAAGGATTGCTTTGGGTTTTGGTGCAGCTTTTAGGGGGCTGCAAGCCTGAAAGTAGGAAGCGTCGGGTGTGCCCAGAAGTGACCTGGAGGTGACTGGTTGTTTCTTCTAGCTGTTACCTAGCACTTACCTGCCATTCTCCATCATCTTTATGACAAGAGGCTCCATGCCATTATGGTCATGTCACATGGGATGTAGATAGTTAGCTGGCCTGGTCTGGTCACAGGGTAGGAACAGGACAGTGAGGAACCACCAACCCTGTGCTGGTTGTGACTTTGCCAAGACTTCTTCAAGACTTCATGTGTGATTGCAGAGATTGGAGAGCAGCTGCACGTATATTGAGAAAGCAGGAACAGTGTCCTTGGTTCACCTCGACAATCCTCAGCTTCTTGGTCATTGCAGTGCCTGAAATTGCTCACATTGTTACTGAAGGCTCCATCTAGTCAGTGAAGGAAGGTGGGCACCTACAAAAGTGAATTAAATCGTAAGCAAAGTGTCTTCTGGAGGTGCTGCTGCCTCCTCTGAGTTACAGGGAGCTCATGGAGCAGCAAGGCTCTCACACAGACAGGATGGGATGAATTCAGGTTAGACATGAAGTAGGACCCCAGCCACCTCCCATCTCTGATGCTCTATGTAGGACAGTAGCTTTAGAAGGACCAAGAGGGGTGCAGGTTGAGGGTGACAGGACAATGGAACAGGCTGCCCAGGGAGGTTGTGGAGTCTCCTTCTTTTGGAGATGTTCAAAACCCACCTGGACATGTTCCCGTGTGGCCTGCTCTAGGTGGCCCTGCTCTGGCAAGGGGGTTGAACTAGATGACCTTTCAGGGTCCCTTCCAACCCCGAACGTTCTGTGAAGAGGCAAAAACCAGCACGCGGACAGGGAGCTAAACACCTGCCACTGCTGAAAGTGCTGGGTTTTTTTTCCCCCCCGCTCTACCTGCCCCCAGACAGTGCCCGAGGAGCTGCAGAACGGAGGAGGCTTTGGGTACGTGGTGGCCTTCCGCCCCTTCGGCACCGTCAGCTGGATGCAGACCGTCGTGGCCTCCCCGGACGCCGCCAGATACGTCTTCCGCAACGAGACCTTGCCACCCTTCTCCCCCTACGAGGTCAAAGTGGGAGTCTACAACAACAAGGGGGAAGGGTCCTTCAGCCCCGTGACGGTCGTCTACTCGGCAGAGGAAGGTAGAGCCGGGAGCCCTCCCCGCTGCTGGACGTGGGGTGGGGGGGGGGGTTGATTGATTCTGCAAGGGTTTGGTATCCACCTTGACGTATCCTTTTGATACCTCATCCTTGTTCTGATTTATAATAAATGGCGAGCCGTGATTAATTCTTTTGATAGTCATTAAAACAACATTAATCGTAATGAAATCTTTTGATATTAATGGAAAAGTAATATGTAATCTGGAAAGAATTCCGCCGAGGTTTGGTGTGAATTAATGTCCACTGATTAGAAAATGTTCCCTCTTGTCCTAATTACAGTACATGGTATCCTGGGTTGAGTTTAGCAATGACATCTTATTATTTCTTCGGCAGAGGAGCGGTGCCGTCTGGCACGGGCTGACAGGCCATTGTTTTGAACCGTGGATGTTTATTTTGGTCCCATGCTTCTTTTCTCGTGCAACGAAGAGAATAAATCCCTTGAAGCCTGGGTCTAATTGAACATAAAATTGAGAACTCTTCATTTTAGTTTTAACTCCTCTCCCCAGAGCCGACGAGAGCCCCAACCGCCGTTTTGGCCAGAAGCCTGTCTGCCTCAGATGTTGAAGTTTCTTGGGCTCCCCCTTGGGAGAACCAGCACAAAGGAAGAATTCAGGGCTATGAGGTACGGAAACGCAACGCGGGGTCCTCTCGGTGCTGAGCCTTGAGGGGAAGTGGAGACACGTCACGGGCAGGCATCGCGGGGCCGCTCCTGCCGCGCGGTGGGTGGCTTCCCCTGGCACGTTTGCTTCCTTTTGTCTCTCCTGTACAGGGAGATTTCTCTCACGCAGCAGTTATTCATCTTGCTGCGTGTGATCTGGCTGAAAACAGAGCAGAGCTTGCTGGGGGATCCCGGTGTGAAAGTGCTTCCATGGCCAGGTCCTGGGGAGGGACCGCTGCAGCCGGGCTGGTTTCTAGCAAGGAGCGAGAAGGGATTGAAGCAGGGTGCAGGATCGCTCCCCGGGGCACTCGCGCTTCGGGCAGAAACCCCAGAGTCAGCTCCGGAAACGGCGGGGTGCTGCCAGCCTAAAGCTGGAGGTAGCCACGGGCCTGCTCTCCTTCTCAGGTCAGATGTTGGAGACACGACGAGAAGGAAGAAAACGCCAAAAGGATTCGAACGGTCGGCAATCAAACGTCCGCAAAAGTCAGCAACCTGCGAGGCAACGCGCTCTACCACCTGGCAGTCAGGGCCTACAACACGGCCGGGACCGGCCCCTCCAGCGCCCCGGTCAACGTCACGACCAAAAAGCCACGTGAGTGTTCGTGAGGATGGGAGGCTCCTGCCCAGAAGGGTTTCTGCCAGCGCTCCCCTCGCTCGTTTTCGAGCGTTCTCGAGTCTGAAGGAGCGGTCGGCTTGTGCTTTGCGGGGGTTTTTGTGCAGAAGACTTAACCAGCCTGATTTATTTCATTTTTTTTCTAATTTTTTTCGAAGGCTCTTCCCCACGTTAAGTAAGCAGAGCATGCAAAACCCCAACCACAGCTGGGCAGGAAAATTAAATATTTATCTCCTTGTTCAAGAGGGCTTTTTTTTTTTTTTCCTTCTGATCTTGGGCATGTCGAGCAGCTGACTGAAACCTTTTTTTATTGAGAGCACTGTGTTATGTCACACTTTCTGTGACCTGGAGGACACAGATCAGTGGAACAGCTCATTAGCTTTCCAGAGCAATAGGACTCTGGGCACGCTCAGCTACGGTGGTGGAAATCTCATTGGTACTGGGAGGGATCCAACTGGGAAACGGGTGCTCCTTAGTAATACAATGTGTGTGTATATATTGGGGGTTGGACTAGATGACCTTTAGAGGTCCCTTCCAACCCAATACATTCGATGATTCTATGTTGGTATAGCACCAAGTCAGCCCCCCGGGAACATCATATGGAATTCATCTGACTCCAAGATCATACTGAACTGGGACCAAGTGAAAGCGCTGGACAACGAGTCGGAAGTGAGAGGCTACAAAGTGAGTATTCAGTCAGCACAGGCAGCTGGAGGACTCTGCCCTGCACCACCTCCCTCACCATGCCCTGGTCCTGCAGGGAACCCTCACTGAGCTTCAGCTGGTGCATGACTCTTGTATTGGGCTGTAGGGAATCTTTCCATGAATCCAGTGTCAAGCTGGAGTCTGTAAGGCCAGACGAGGTAGTTTTCATGGTTCACAGGTGATTTTCCAGGTTGAAACTGGAGCATTTCTCCAGAAACAGAGGTGTGTAGACTGAGCATGTCGGGCTGCCTGCTCACCCTCGTCCCTCATGGGTCTCAGCCCATGGACTGAGACCTGCTCCTTCCCTCTGAAGCTCCCCCCTGCAGGACTGCTCTCCTGCCTTTGGTGGAAACCTTCCAAAGGCTGCAGTTGACTCCTTAATTGCAGATAAATAAAATGCTTTTTTTAATAGCTCCTGTTCCAAAAGCAAAGCCAAAAGGAAGAGAACGCTCATTAGTAGCAGTTTTAATGAGGTCTAATTTAACTAGAGAGAAATCTTGGGAAGAATTGAGCTCTGTCACCTTCCACAAGGGTTTAATTTGGCCCAGAGAAGACATTGGTGTGCAGCTTGCCAGCCCTTGCCTTGAGGGCTGAGTTGTGCAAACATTTCCCACCAGAGCTTGAAGCGATGAAGGCCCTGGACACACTTCACGTTTTGCTCCCAGTCTGGAGCAGCAGCAGCACCGTGGTGAGGCTGGGCCAGCTCTCCTCAATTTCTGCACCAGCTTCTGAGTGTCTTTGACGCACTGGGTGGGATTGCTGAAAATAAGTAATTCCTCTGGGTCTTTAGTCAAAACCTCAGATGAACCTCAGCAGTTCTGCCCCAACTTATTTTTCCATGCTCAGTTTGAAATGCAAATGAAAAGGGCAACTGAAAGAGGGTGAGGGAGAGACTCGTCCCCCTGAAGAAGCAAACTCCATCTCGTGGGTTTCTAAATAACCTGCTTTTAACTGAGGATAACGTAGCCAGATTTCTTTCCTGAAGCACAGCAAAGTGTCACCCATCTTCTTTTCCTTTTTATTTTATTTTTGCAGGAAGTGTTTTATGTCACAATTTATGATCTCGATCAGTAGAGTTCCCAGATCTTAGAAGGTAATTCAAAAAAGCCAATTATTCTGGGTAGCTGATCGTGGCACTGCATCCAATACCCCAACTCGGCTTCCTGAAGAAGCATAGTAAGAAATTTTGACCTCTCTGCATAAGCCTCAGGATTTATTTCAGCTTGGTCAAGCTACAGATTTTACTGAGGGGCTCTGCCAGGTGCTGAGGGGCTCTGCCAGGTACCAAGACTGCAGTGGGTGCTTCACATCAGTGTCACCCTCCTCCCAGTGTCACCTCCCTGCTTGGGAACTGTCACCGCTGTGCTGATGGGGGGTCCCCAGCAAAACCTAAATAGCCCCTCTGTCACCAGACTGTGTCAGCATCAGAGGCAGGGGAAAGAGTAGCATGGGGGAAAAGGGCCTGGGGGTCCTGGTGGACAGCAGGATGACCATGAGCCAGCAAGGTGCCCTCATGGCCAAGAAGACCAATGGCATCCTGGGGTGGATTAGAAGGGTTATAGTTAGTAGGTGGAGAGAGGTTCTCCTCCCCCTCTACTCTGCCCTGCTGAGACCTCATCTGGAATATTGTGTCCAGTT
>WTSP01006690.1:105715-120564 GCA_025331215.1 Actenoides lindsayi | reverse complement strand
GGCTTTCATTTTGGAACTGGTGCTGTGGTGTCATCTCCCAGCTGAGACCAGTGCAGAGGCTGCAGGTGCTTTTTTGTCCTTTTTTTTTTTTTTTTTTTTCCGCTTCATTCATCTGATTCTTGCAGTTGAACAGTTCACCATAAACCACTGGTGGAGCAGAGAACGGCAGAGCTCGTGCAGGCAGGCATCTGTTGTTGTTGGGAGGCAGCAGGAACAAGCAGCCACTTCCCATTTATACCAGTGCTTCTCTCTTGCTTTTTTTTCTCCTCGTGGTCTGGAGTGAATTCATTGGCAGTGGTCTCGGCCGAGAAATCGTAATTCTTGGTCTGAGACCACTGTTAGTGATCAGATGATGTCCTTTTTTTTCCTTTTTCCCTTTTGTTTTAATTTTTATACTTAAGTTCACCGGGTCGGTGCGTTCTGGCAAGCTCTGAACTCTGAGTTGAAAGCTAGGAGGTTACCATCTGTTGCCATTTCTGCTCCCTAAAAGCATCTTGCTTTTCATGCTCGGGTCTGAATTCGTCTTTCTTAAACAGCGCACACAATAATTAGATGAATTTTCCAGGCTGCTGTAAATGGAGTCACAATTGCTTTATTTCACGGGTACGTCACTTTGATGTCACTCTGTAATGGGCTAGGCTTTTTCTGCCTTTGTAGCTTCCCAGTTAGGAGCTGTTTACCTGGAAGGGAATGTGTGTTATATCCAGGTATGTGACTCTGCATCTTCTGCTGTTGAAATTCATCTCTCTTCTAGTCAACTCTGTGAGGTTATCCAGTTCTTCTTGGGCAGCATCCTTTTTCTCCTTTCCTGTTTTATCAAAACCCTTCCACAAAAGCCAGGATTACTAGTGGGGGGGGGGAAAACCCCACTAAAATTAATCCCCAGACCTAACTGATAAATGTTACTTTCAAGCTTCTACACCTCTCCATCAGCAAACACCATGAATAGTTACGTGTGGAAGTCTTAATGCAGTCTATAAGAAAACAGTTGGATTTTTGTGTGCTCTCTTTGAGGATTTAAAACATGGAATCATAGAAGGGACCTTAAAGATCATTCCAACCCCCCTGGGACACCTCCCACTAGACCAGGTTGCTCAAAGGCCTGTCCAACCTGGCCTTGAACGCTTCCAGTGTGTCCAGAATATCTGTCCACGTGTTCCAGAACATACTGATGGATTTAGGAAAAGCAGATGGTGAGTTCCAGTGCTTCCTGAAGGCATTTCAGCTCACTTGGAGCTAGTAAATGTAGTGGGGTAAAGCAGACAGAACCTGCATGTATGAGTGCAGAGAAAGGTGCCCATTTCTTTCAGTCAGCAGTATAAGAGCTGTTTTAAGAGTGGTTAGATTTTGGTATTAGTTGGGTAGAAATAGTGAGGGCTTTGGATAAGTACATTAAAGAAGAAACAATATAATGAAAGGAGAAAGGCCTGAGCCAGCTTTAAAAGATGAGAAGTTAAACAGAACCTGCAAGCCACATTAAAACATGTCAAACAAGGGATAATACCAAAAGATTCTTCAGTCATTCAACTAAAAGATAGGATGGGGAAGCAGAGCTGGCGTGGCAGGTGCCAGCATTCTAACATTTGGTTTCCTTTGTAAGGGTGTGGGGGGGAAAAAGCAGGGTGATTAATGGGCTTGATGGCTTAGAAACTGAGCTGCATGTAAAAGTGCATGATGCTGAAGACCTAAAGTCTGAGGGTGGGGGACTGAGAAGCTCCCAAAATGACTTTGGACATGTGTACTCTCAGTACGGCTTCAGTAGACTGCTGAGATCTTAGAAGAGAGGCATTGAGTATGTGATAAAGAAAAGGAAATGCAATTAGCTTATCAAAAGTAAATTACACTGGAGTAGCTGACACCTTCTGTTGTAAGACCTGCTTTTCCAAAAGGCAGTATTTCCCCAGTCTTTGGTAAGGTGCTTGGTGGGAATCTCCACAGCCAAGTACCATATAAGCCATAGGAGAAAGATGCATTTTGTCAGAAGAATTGGAATGTTGCTGACCAGATGGATGAGAAGTAGTGACAGGTAGTTTTAGGACTGGAAGGGGAGGGGTTGGGGGGCTGTTACTAGAGAATACAAGGGGTTTTGGTGCTTGGGTAACTAATCACCTGCTTGTAGGGCTTTGCACGACAGGCTTCAGCTCCAAAATTAACCAAAACCCCCTCGATTGAAGAGTTAGGATATTACCAAGTTCCGATGGTATTTTGCTGCTTGGAATGGCACAAGTGTTGCATCCATGTGTGTTTTAAGCCTGTAAGAACCCCGTTCCTTTGTCAGCAGTTTGACTTTCCTAATTGGGAAGCTTTGAGTTGTTAATACTGTTAAAAGAAAGTGGCAGCAAGAAATAATTGCCCTCTCGTTTTGTAATTGTGTGGTATTTATAAGAAGCCGTGAGGTCATTGGCTTCCGGTATGAGCCACTTCCTGAAAACCTTCTTTTACATGGTACATCTAAAAAGGTTTTTCTTAGAAAAAAAACAACTCAGATGTGTTTTGTTTTCTCTCCTTTTCCTTCTGACTATCCACCTTACTAGAGCTGTTGTACCTCTGCAGAATAGTGATGGGAGGGTAACGGGGAGCGCAGGCTCTACCCGGAGAAGGTACCGCAGGGAAGTGCAGCTCACAAACCCCAGCACAGCCAGTGATAAGCATGGAAAAAACTGCACCAGTCTGCCACGTACAAAGTATTGACAGTCTCAAGCTTCACTAAACTGTGAGTCATACATTGACAAATCGGCCGATTATGTTCAAAATAATGAGGTAAAACCAGCATCAGCACAACTTGCTTTGCTCTCGTTTTCCTGCCGGGTTCCAGATACATAAAAGACAATTAGTTTCTTGCAGTGCTAGTTAAAATGAATTTCTTGGGGTTTTGGATGCAAGGTTCTGATGCTGTCGGTGGCTTCTGAACTCAGGGGTTTTGGAAATAGCCACCAAATTTTGTTAAGGCATCAAGGATTTGGCATTCAACAGGAAAAAAAAGTATATATGTGTGTGTGAAAAAAGGAAACGAGCAGCCCTGCTCTTACTCACTTGATTAATACACAATGTATTTTTGGACTGTGTAACATTATTATTTATAACACAAAGAGATAATTTCAATCAAAAATACATAATTTAAAATGTGGAAATAGTCATAATAGAGCAATTATTGCTCTGGTGCAATGTAGGGCAGTTAAAGTGCAGCAGATCAGTGTGTGTGGGAGCCAGGCAAGATGAGGAACATGTCTGAAGGAAAAAAAATCTCAATTCCAGGAAAGCTCAGAACAGTTCTGGGTTGTTTATTTGTTTGGTTTGGTTGGTTGTTGTGTGTATGGTTTGTTTCTTGTGTTGCTGTTGTGGTTTGGGTTTTTTTAAGTTTTTCAAGTTGTATGAACTGAAGTAACTAAAAAAAATTATATTTTTTTAGATTTATTAAAAATAGGTATATATTTTAAAAATAACAATGAATCTTAAAATGTGTGGATTGTGGTTTTGGCTTTTTTATTATAATTTTTGTTTTGTTTGTCATATTAATTGGCTAAAATACTAGTTAAGACTAATGTCTAGCCTAGCAAAGACTAACTGGAACAGCTTTGTAAAGGAGTGCTTTGAGTTACAAATTAAGTTTAGCAATATATGAAGCTCCAGGGCTTCTGCTGTGAGAACAAGTGTTCGAACATCACCTGTCAATTTGGAGGTTGAAGATAAAGATGAATTTTGGGGGTTAATAATGTGAAATGAGTGAGTACCTCAGGTTATTTTGTTTGGTGACCATGGGAGACCTCTTGAAGCTTGCTAGACTTCCCAGGAGTAACAACAATGGGAAATCATGAAAAATACAAACAGCTTCTACGTGTACCAACAGTTTTATAACCATGTGGTTCTAGGCAGCCAGCTTGCTGGTTTCTGATGGTTGTAAACTCATTCCTTCTGTCTCCAGAAAGCCGTGCTGCCAGTCGACCTACAGCTGGCAATGCTCCTATAAACTTCCATGGTAATTTTCTTGGTAGTTAGCATTTGTCAATAGCTTGTCTGTCATAACCCACACATGTCTGAAACCTCTTCTGCCATACAGCAGTCTGCAGATTTATTCTAGAAGTACAGCTCAGACCTCAGCTTTGTGGCTTTATCACCTCGGGATGAAGAACACAGGTTTTAACCTTGCTTGAGTTGCCAGTGTTCACCTTTCTCTTGATAGTATTTTTTTTCCCCCCTCATTTTTACTGTCCAAGTTTCAAACTTGTGGCTGTGGAACCAACACCCTCATCAGTGTGTTCTTGCTTCTGGTGTTTATTATATGAAAAATTCTCTTCTTACGAATCTGAGAATAAAGGTGATGTATTGAAGTTACTGAGGAAGGTAGGAGTGTGGTTTTGATTGGGATCAGGCTGTGACTTTACAATAAGAGGGTTCAGCTCGTGTGTTAATAAAAGGCATTAATGTGCTCGTCCCAGTATTGTGATGGAATTGCTACGTTGCCATGACTATTGCCATGTGATTTTGTAATAACTACGTGTGCTTTGCTAGTTCTGAAACACTAATAACTGATGGAAGTTACCACTATGAAACAATTGCAGCTTTGGGACTTTGGGGGGGGGAAAAACATCCTAAACTTGATAGCAGATTTTGCTGTAATGCTTCTCTTGCTGATGTTCGTAGCACATGCCTGAGACCTTGAGAAAATGGGTTAAATTGAACACCGTGCTTCTCTTCTGGTACCTGAGCCTCTTGTTTGGAGGTAACTGATATTCAAGATTGAATGATTGATTCTATTGAAGCATTGTATGATTCCAAGAACTAGGTAGATGCTACATCATATGTATAATCACAGCTCTCTTACGCTAAAAAAATTATGCTGATTGTCAGATTTGAGGTCCAGGTGGACTCTTTCCAGGTCTGATGGAGCTCTTGGTGATATTTTTGCCTTCCCCTGTAGCTTGGTATTGTTTTCACCTGAGCTGATCTGGGAATATCTCATTGAATCAATTTTCCCCAGTTCTCTGTCCAGTGTACGATCTGGTCACTTGACAGGGGAAAAAGAAAGAAAATATTTTGTGTGAAGTTTCTCTGAAGGAACATGAAGATGAAATCCAATAACCTGTGAAAGAAAAGGATGTAGATGAAGTGATCCAAAGCTTTGGACTGCAGTCACAGTACAGCTGCTTCGTAGAAATGGACCCGAGGTTGAAGTTCTTAAGTAGTTATCCCATTGAAAGAACAGTGCGTGTAGATTCCTATTTTAAATGTCTCATCTCTGGGGGGGGGGGTAACTTTGATTCAGTTGAAAATTGTGTGGGAATCTGTTATTCTATGTTGCTTGAAAACCTAAACCTTGAAGTACTTTGCAGAGGGTATTTAGCCTTTGTAAGCTCTTCTGAAATGCTGAAGTGCTTCATTGGTTTTATGTTTGGTGTGCAGTAGTTACGAGCTCTCTTGACGTCTTCCCTTCATTCCCAACTGCACACCTCACGTTGAGCTTGTGAAGATGTTACTTATGTGAGTGAAGGTGAGCAGTACGTGGCTTGACAGCCGAAATTCCCCCAAATAGAAGTGAAATGAAGTAAACAGTTAAGAAAAGAGCTCTTAACAGCTTATCACTGCAGTTTCAGATAGTTATCACTAGGAGGACACATAGACCGTGATATTAAGGAACTAATTGTTTACCTTCTTGTATTAGCTGGCTCGATACTAGAAGATTATGTTGAAAGGTTGCCATATAATAAGGTGTTAATTAAGGTATTCTGTTTCACTTGAAAATAAAACTAAAGTTGTTTAATGGATTAAAAATGAGCATCTGTGATAACATTTGGAAGCCCCACAGTGATTTCCTTGTCAGTGAATCAGAAGGACGCTTGCTCTCGGGGGTGTACACCAGCCAGGAAGAGGTGACATTTAGGTAGAAGCAATCCCTTTTTTTTATTCGTTTATTTTACAGTTTTGTACTTCAGGAATTCCTTCAACCTTTCTGAGATGCTTATGGTGGGTTCTGCTGGGCAGGACTCTGCATAAGGTGGGGCACTGGCTGGGATTTGGTACGGCGTTTGCCGTCGTCTCGATTCCCGTTTAATCTGTTTGTGATCCCTTCCAGTGTTTGCAAATAGCTTTTCTTTTAGTCGTCTATATGTGTTTGCTTAGATTCTGATACACAGTGTCTGTATCAGGTTGAGTAATAGGGAAATGAGTCTTAATTGATTTAAATAGTTTGTAGACTGGCTGTGTTGCTGAGGCAAGCTGTTACCTTACAGAGATTTCAGCATCTGACTCTTCCTGTGTAGAATGGTTATTGATATCACACTTGCAGACAAAGATGGTAACTGAAGCATATGCTTTAAATAAAATGACGTGAGAAAATGAAAAATGCTTCAGATTTAAAGTTAGTGAAGGGTGCACGAAAATAACACCAGATGGAGAGAAAGAGAAACTTAAGACCGAGATTATTAATCCGTGTGATGTGTTACTGTGGCATGGAACAGAATCTTACTGGATTCCAGTCTGTAAAACTCAGTGAGACTTCTCTAAGAGTTGCTGTGCTGCCTAAAAATCAAAATGCATCACCTGACTCTTGCAGAGTAATGATCCCTGAGACTGCAGAAAAACCAGCACAATCCAGTTGAAAGTGGTTTTGGAAAACTTAGTAATTGTTATGCCCTGGTAGGTTTGGGGGAGATTGAATGATATTGTGATAAAAAGTACTATTTGTGAAATTAATACAACGTTACATCTTTAAGGTGGCAAACTTACTACACTGAGAGACATTTACTGCAAACCTGATGCTTGTTTCTATGGGTTTATTTCATTTGACTGAACAACAAACCACTGAATCTCTTTGGATGAAGCTTTGGGTTATTGCACAGTTGCTGTATGGGGATTTCTGTCTTTGAGCACACTCATTCCCCTTCCCCTCATTATCTGTGTCTAATGCAGTTTAACTTACCAGCAGATGTGTGAGACTCACACTACCTGGACTGCAACTCACTGTTGCTTTCATCTGCACAGGAAAACTTCTTTTTTCTCTCTTCTAGGCTATAATTCCTGTCCATCCAGTTGTATCCTCTCAGTTCAGTTGACTTCAGTGTTATTTTTCGTGGGTTCAGCTGACTTTAGTGTTATTTTTCCTGGGAATTGGTCTCTGCTTTAATCTTCATGTTCTCCTTGGGGTCCTTAATTGTTGAAAAACAAGAACCCAGTGTGGTTCCAGATTCTCTCAGTCAAGTATCTGTGCTGCCTCTGTGGGCAAGACCAGGCATTCTGCAGATCTTGGGCTTTAGCCCCCTGGATCATTTCATTCTTCGTCATTTGAGCAAAACAAGTTTGTCAAGGGAAACTTTTTTTTTTCTTCCCCTCCAGAAGCATTGCTGCAAAGATTTTTCTGTATTTTGCAGAACTCTCTAGAAGTCTAGAGTAGGATCTGGCTCTAGCAAAGTAGTTTTTTTAGATAGTAAAAAAAATAAATTACAAAGACCAAGGCTTCTCTGTCTTTATGATTTTATTTTTTTAAAGAGCTAATAATCACTCATGCTAAAAATAGCTTAGAATACTCTAGACCATGATTAAAATATTAGCAGCAAAAGTGCACAATACTACTTTTATGTCATTTTTGTAAGTGACCTAGTTAAAACTTGGGGAAGTTTGAGCATGGAAGGGTAAAGATGAGATCCCTTGTTACTACCCAGAGACAAGACTAGAAAAGAGAATGTGAGGCTGCAACACTTTCTGTTGGAATGCTCAAAATGAGGATTTCCCCCCCCATTTTAAAAATTTATTGATATTTTTAAAATCACTACCAAAAGTTGGGTGAAATTCTGAGCACTGAGGACTGAGTGGACTAAGGAGATAGGCTGCTTTCAGGATGTCTAAATGCTCAAGTGTAGTTTTTGCTCATACTGGAGAGTGGCTGGTGGTTCTGTCGGGGTATGAACGTGGAGAGCAGTTACACTATCACAGGATATTTGCACTCTTTTGGCAGTGAACTAAGTTTTGGACTCTTCAGACCCTTTAAATCAGAAAATGGTTTGCTACGTTCTATTGAATTGGACGAATGTGTTTGGTTAGGCTTTTGTTTCACAACGTAGCAATTTTTAATCTTTGGCTGAAAATGAGTCCTTTGAAAGTCATTCAGGGCACCACGGTAAGGTAACGGTTCAGATTTTGAGAGAGTTGCCAAACCAGATCAATACTGAGATCTTGTTTTTGTGAGGAAAGAATCAAATTAAATAATGTCTCATCAGGTCAACTGTGAGAGTCACAGAGGGACAGGCTGCTACAGACCTGGGAGAAGGACTGGGACAGAGGAAGGCAGGAGGTTAAAGCAGGCAACCAGCTGATGGGCAGGCACTTCAGAAGGAAGCCGTACAGATGGCACTGCTACTGTGAGTATTAGTATTTGTAGTGTAGCACGTGAGGATACATTTACCACCAGGAGTGTTTGTGAAATCCTAATTTCTGCAGCATTTGGGCTCCTTTATCGTAGATTTGCTAGACTTGCATTTTGCAGCCTGTGAGGTGTTAATCAAATGGGAAGCAGCTTCGGAGCACTCGAATTTGAACAGGAGAAAAAGGTTCTTGGTTGAAAGGAGACATAGGCTGAGGAAATTATAAATGTAGGGTTGTTACACATCAGCTTTTCTCAGCTGGTTGCCAGCACTGAGATGCTTCTCGAAAGCAGTTGCAGGTTTATTTCCAGAATATACGGAGGATGAAACATTCTTCCCTAATCAGAAGACCAAAAAAACCCAACCCAGTGAGGTTTCTTTGTTTCCACAAATACAAGGATCTTTGTGCTGTCATTTCAGTGAGTAATCAGTTAGATTTGGTTCTCTGTACAGAACTCTTGACCTCTGCCAGCACTGAAGGCAAGACTCTCTCTCCAGCAGTGAGCCCAAGTGAGTATCACTTCCATGGTAAAGGCAAACAGAACTGGATCACGGTGTTGCAGAGTGCTCTAGGATTTGGTGCAGCTTCTCTCTTCTTCCCAGTTTCTGTTGGTATAACCCTGAGAGTAAGAAACTTGTTCTGCATAAATCTAACAGTTCTTAATAGCCTTCGTTTTTCAAAGATAAGGATAAAGCAGAAATCCTACCATTTATTTTACAATCAATATAAACAACTGAAGGGTTATTTCCACTGTTGTACAGAAGTTAATCAGGCTTCCTCTTGTACTCAGTACTTGACAATTTTTTTCCGCATACTTTACGTTAAAGCCTCCCTCCAGTATATGTTAACTAAAAGAGTTCTTCATTTCTAAATGAACTTTCTGATTTTCGGTGGGTGAGATAATAGATGAGTTTGGGAATGACAACTAACCCTACGTTGTGTCACTGGCAACGTTAGAAGATCATCTTTAGCTTTGTTTTTTTTTTTTTACAACAGGAAAGCAATTTCAACACCAGACAGTGTCTGTCAGGTACACATGGTTGTGTGGATCGTTCTGAGAGCTGGAGCAGAGAAATGAATGTTCAGCTGCAGGACACAAGCTTTACCGGAATTCACATGATGCTCAATTTCAGTAGAGATCCAGGGTACAGGAGTTGCACGGAGCACCTTGGGTTGCAGAAGAGTGGGTTTTATACTGTGGATTTTAAACGTCTTATGGAAAACATTAGATGCTGTAGTCCGGTGTCGTTGGCTTGTTGCACATGAAAGGTAGTCGAAAGAACACGGGATTAAAGAAGGCTTTCCTGTCTATTCATGTGACTGTCTTAACAGCCTTTCACCAAACAGTGGAAAAGTACAGCAGTGTGTCTGGAGATATTTGGCAGTCTGTCTCCCAGAGCCGTTTCCAGGGCCTTCGTTTGTTAATTTTCATTAGCTGGTATCAGTTTCTTGAGTTTTGCTAACAGTCTTGACATGTTCCTTCATTCTCAATCAGAACAGAGGGGCAGAAAAGGGAGGGAGGATGAAGGAAAGACCACAGAGTATTCATCCCTGTGTATATTGTGAACAGCACAGAATGCTGGTGTAGAACTAAACGGAGCTAATGCATATGTAGAAGTGAGGGTTGGAGTCTGTCCAGTGCATGAAAAGCTGGTCACGTGGGGGTTTTTTCCAGCAGACACAGTGCAAATGGATGTTCAGAGAGTTTTCAGGCTCTGTTATCTCAGAGCTGTCGGGCACTAAGGGCAAAGCTTGCAGTGCTGTGGTCAGCAACAGGCTATGCTAAGTTTTCATGGAAGTACGTCTCCATAATTCAAAAGATATCTTGAAATTTCTTGGAAGAGGAAGGTTTCTGGCATTTATGTATCCAAACAGGAAAGAGAGGATGCTATTCCTAGTATTGTTCGGGGTATTATTCTCTTTTCTGGAATACTTAAGAAGCAGTTGGATCACTCAGAGGAATGACACGTAGGAAGTTTCCAAGGGAGTGCAGTGATCAGACTTGATAGTGCATACTTGAGGAGTAGAACCCCTGTCTGACACCAGTTCAAAGTCAGCAAAGTGCATGTTAAAACAGCACAGGATCTTCTCTGTGTCTTCATGTTTCAAATATTCAGTAATCCATAATTTTTGTATTTGTTTGGTTAAGAAAAAACTTAGGAGTTGATTTACGTGTGTGGGTTGTTTTTTCTTTTTTTTATTTGAGTAGAAAGCATTGCTCTGACTCGTTGAGTTTTGTGGTGTTTCTTTTCTGTGGGTTTTTTTTTAATTAACCAAATGCTGAATAACATCTTTGGAAATTAATTACAAGTAATAAAGTACTTAGAGTAGCATTAGATGTTTCAATCTTGCGCATTGCTTTACGTGGGTGACAATGACAGACTAATAGAATGGTTTGGGTTGGAAGGGAACCTTAAAGATCATCTGGTTCCAACCCCTCTGCCATGGTAGAGACACCTCCCACCAGACCAGGTTGCTTAAGGCCCCATCCAACAATACAATCTAATTATAAGAAGGAGATACAAAATGGTCAAAAAGTGATCTGAAGAGGTAAAATTTTGGACTGGATTGATCTAGAATAGAATCCCCTGTTTGTGAAGATGGGTTTTATAATTTCAGAATGCTTTAGGCTGACACCCCCCATCTGCCCCCCCCACAGTGTGAGAAGACACAGGTTGGTTTTGAGTCCCTGACATCCCATTGTGCTGTCTGTACAGTCTGGCTCGTTGTAGGTCACTGAGCTGTCGCGGATGTAGAGATTAAATGGGGCAAACTGCTGTATATTGTACTTTTCTACCTGCATTTCATTACTGCTTTCTCATTTCTAAGGTTCTTGCCTATCTATTGTTTCCTGAATAGGTGTAAAAGGCTCAGTGGTTTCAGAAAATAAAATCAGATGTGATGGTTCATTTCTCTCACGGAATGATGACGTTCCATCTTTTCAACAGAGGGAGGCTGCGGTCAGACTAGGAGGACAGAATGTCTTGGTCCTCAGCATCATTTCCTTGGCTGACAACCATGGGGTCAGGGTGTCTTAATATTCTGGGCTTGTGTGTATCATATTTGATAACAAAAGTACAAGTCAAATACTCCTCTTGCTAATTTTTTCATGTTTTGGACAAGAGTATGCTTTGAACTTGGCGTAGGAGAAGCCAAGAAGATTGATCTCTCCAGGAACAGCAGTGTAGGTGAATGACTGGGAGATGTTGTTGCACCTTTCTGTACTTAAAGGGAGGCTGTGAAAAAGATGGGGACAGACATTTTAGCAGGGCCTGTTGTGACAGGAGAAGGGGTGATGGTTTTAAACTAGAAGAGGGGAGATTCAGACTGGAGAGAAGGAACTCATTTTTTACACTGAGGGTGGTGAGCCCCTGGCCCAGGTTACCCAGAGAAGTGGTCGCTGCCCCATCCCTGGAACCATTCCAGGGGAGGTTGGCCAGGGCTCTGAGCACCCTGCTCTAGTTGCAGATGTCCCTGCTCACTGCAGGGGGGGTTGGATGAGATGACCTTGAAAGGTCCTGTCCCACCCAAAACATTCTAAGATTCTGTCTGCACAGGTCACTCCAGACTCTGCTGTCAGTGGGGTGCTACCATAAGGAGTTTAGGTTGTGATTCCTCATTTCCCATGAAGAAACTGATTTAGTGAAATGAACCACACATCCTAAAGGCTCCCTTCTTTTAATTACACCTCCTTTACCCACAGTGAAGACCTACACAGCTGGTTTAAGATGTGGACACCTGCATTGTGGAAGTCAAGCATGGTAAATATCAGTCCTGATACTGTGATTTGATGGCTGTGCTTTGTAAGAAGTGTGGGTTTATACAGGTGTGCCATGGTGGTTTTCTGTGGGAATCACTAGAATCCAGGGTCTTTGTCTTCCCAGATGAAATGAATATATACCAGAATAGGCTTTTCAGGCAGGAACAGTGCAGTAGTATTATTCTCCATTCTTTTTTTACATGCACACTGACCTAGAATCGTCCTTGGTTTGTATGAATTGAGAGGTTACTGGGCTAGAATAAAATTAATCTGTACTGTTAAACTCTAAACACATAACAGACAGGACAGTCCTGCCTCGGTCACTCTCATTCCAATCACCAAAAATAATCTTGGTGTTTTATTTGGTTCTTGTAATCAAACTCTGCAATGCAGTTAACTGCTAGTTGTAAAATGCTCGTATTGATTAAAGAGATGGTGAATTACAGGGCTCTGTTCTGATGTTCCCAAATGACTTTTCCACCTCTGAAAATGGCAGTTTCTGTCGAAATAATGGGGGGAAAAGTTACAGTTGGGTCATATTGGTGAAACTGGTGCATGTCTCAATCTTCCTATAAAATCCAAGTCCTTTTCTGAAGTGATAAGGTAGGATCTTTCCCACGTAGTGCTTACACCAAGGTGTAAACGTTGGAGGTTGAACCTCCCTTGATAGAGTTTTGAACCATTCCTACCTGTCCTATCATTGGCTCCTGGGGAAAAAGAGCTCAACACTTCCCTTTCTGTGTCTGCTCCTCAGGATGAAGTTCCCCTTCACTTTCCTTTTCTTCAAACTAGACAAACCCAGTGTCCTCAGCCACTCCTCACAGGACCTTCCTTCCAGTCCTTTCCCCAGTTTTGTTGCTCTCCTCTGGACATACTCAGGGACTGACAGGACAATCTCTTTCCCTAGAGCCCTGGGAGCAGAAGGGCAGGATTCCCTCCCCTCTCCAGCCCTGCTGGTTATTGGTGGTGGTTCTTTTTGAGCTGCTTTCTGTACTAGTAGATGTTTCTTGCCGATAGTTTAATTACTGTGGATTATTTTAGGTATCATGTTGATGACATGGGTGAGCAGAAGGAAGCGGAATGAGGTTGTCATGACTACTGTGGTTTTATTTTTTTTCCCCCCCTTAATTTTTGTACTTCCATTTAAAAATATTTTTATCTCTTAAGTTTTTAGCAATAGAAAAAGGTGCTTTGCTGATGCCGGTCCTACTTCAGACACTCCCAATTCTAGCAGAGACAGTTTTTGGAAGATGTTCTTCCTGGAAATGCCAAAGGGTGGAAAGAAAGAACTACTCTTTCAGCAACTTCTGTAAAACAAAACTGGGTTGGTTTAATACTCATATAATATTCGAGCACAATTAATTTCAGTGCTCACACAAGGGCGTGATTTGGCTCAAACCAGGTGGGTTTGCATAGAATTTCTCTAGAAATTCTTGAAGTGCTGATAATTTCTTCTTCATTAAATTCCCGTGAGCTCGCAGCTATTCCTACTAACAGCATTTAGATCAGTGTAATTCCTCCTCCTTCCACAAGTAGCTCTTACAAGACTTGCTCCTTAGTTGTGGTTAGAAACTAGTTTCTCTTGTGGAACTGATTCAGGGGTTTAATTACTGGGCAGCAAAGGGAAGGCTGAAGTAATTGAAGGTATTTTTCAGTCATTCAAGGGGGCATGACTAATCAAGTAAACATAACTACTGTAGTGGGTGTCTCTTTGTTTTCTGGGTACAGTCATTCTTGACCTTTGCTTTACTTGGCCTATAAAGGCAGTAGTGCAGCTCTCAGTTCCCGTGCCACCGGTGCGTTGGATCCAACAGGAATCTCCCTACAGTGAACAGCTCAGGTCTGGCTTTTAATACAGAGGAAGATTTATTTATTTACTTAAATTATTATTGTTTTTAATGTGTCCATTTTACAGAAACATCTTCCTGAGTTTATCCCTAAAAATAATATGTTTATGTGATAAGTGCCTGCATGGTTCCCTGCTGGGTTTCAGTTGATTTGTGCCTCTGGCCTCTTTTCTGTGCTTACTCAGCAGTGTCTGCAGCGCTCTGCTTTGGTTCCCAAGCTGGTTTTAGCTTGTGTTGATGATAGAACCAGATCAGCCCAAGCTGAAAATGGTTTGATTTGTCCTGTTTCTCAGCCTAACAAGTTAATCCTTTGCTGAATTGTACATTACACGAGTAGCTGCTGCTTGTTCCTGACTAGCTCAACCTCGTCTTAAACTGTTTGGCAATTAGTGTTGGAACTAAACAGTACTAAAGTTACTCCTCTGTTATCATGTGGTCATTGATGTCTCTTAATATTTTATGTACGTTTACTGCAGGTTGGTAACTTCAGGTTTCCATTTTTTAAGAGTGAGAGATCTCTTCTTGTTTTGGGTTATTAGAAACAACACAGATTTTTTTTCTTTGTGAAGCCTGGTAAAGATTGTTGAACAATACAAACAATAGGATAAGGACTCTTGTGTAACATTGGGGTTTTACACTGTACTGGTTTAGCTCCAGTGTAAGCTCCGTGCAGTTCATTCCTATAGTGACAGCCCAAGGAGTGATGGTTTTAAACTAAAAGAGGGGAGATTTAGAGTGCAGAGAAGGAAGAAATTTTTTACAGTGAAGATGGTGAGACACTGGCCCTGGTTGCCCAGAGAGGTGGTAGGAGCCCCATCCCTGGAAACATTCCAGGTCAGGTTGGCCAGGGCTCTGAGCAACCTGCTCTAGTTGCAGATGTCCCTGCT
>WTSP01006690.1:83063-105615 GCA_025331215.1 Actenoides lindsayi | reverse complement strand
TTGGCCAGGGCTCTGAGCAACCTGCTCTAGTTGCAGATGTCCCTGCTCAGTGCAGGGGGGTTGGACTAGATGACCTTAAAAGGTCCCTCCCCACCCAAACCAGTCTGTGATTCTACTGAGGAGCTTGTGTCTGAAGTCCCACAACTGAGCCACTTAAAAGAGCAAACCTACAACAGAGGATGTGAATCTGTAGAAAGTGTAATTGGACTTTAAAGACTCCTGATGGTTAAGATATTTCTGTGTGGTGTCTTTAATTTCCAGTATGTGCTTACAGGTGGTTTTCAACTTACATGATGCTGGCTGGCAGGTAGGTGTGGTTGGTGATGTCTCCTATCACCTAGCACTTCTTTTACATCCTGTATATTGATGACTTTTCTCCTCAATACCTGACCAAACTTCACCAATCCATTTTCTGTCTCTGTGTGTTGGATTTAAAAGGGCACTATCACAGTGGTGTTAATTCCATTTTACTGAAAGGCACCAATCACACAGGAAAAAAAAAAAGGAGATCTTAAAAGAATCCTCATTCCCTGCCCTGTGCCTGCTTGTTCCATTTCTGCTTCTCTGATAGATGTTGCTATGTAAGTTAACTTTCTTGTCATCAAATGAGCATAATCTTTATTTTAAAATGAAAACAGAATTTTGCAAGAAGTTGGCAACACTAGAAACAGCTTCTGGTTGCCCTCAGTGGATTATTTTATTATTTTTTTTTCCTCCAGGGTGTGTATATATGACAGAGGTTGAAAAAGAGAGAAGTAAGTGTGTGTGGGCACTGACAGCTGGCCACAGTCTTCAGGCCATGCCCTGCATTAGCTTTTCCTCTTCCTTATTTCATTGCCTTGCAAAATGTATAGGCTGAGCTGTATCAGATAATACATAGACTTCAAAATTGTGTTAAATGAGCTCTTCTTAGTCACTCAGCACTTCTGAAATGCTGCCAAGTGCTACACGTCTTGTAAATTTATAGACTTCTTTTTCTCTTGCAAAGGATGAAATACTGTACATTTAAATCAAGGTGGAGAGAAAGCATCTTGCTTCACCCGTAACACACCGAAGCACGAAGAAAGATGCTGAAAGCCAAGATTTCTGATTTGGCCTTCCTGCTTAGTGCTTCTGAACATGAAGATCTCTGCTCAGTGAGGCTGTCTGCTCGTGGCAGGCAGAGTTCTCATTCCCCACACTCACAGTGGAGGGGGTTTGACGGGGTCGGTACCCGGTTCTAGCACAGCACGGCTCCTTCTCCCTCCCTGCCAGCTCGGGAGCAGGAACAAGTCAGACTTCTGCTGATTTCCTTCTAACAAGGTATGAATTCCAGAGCAAATGGTAGAGCTGCTTGTTTCTACGTGAGGAAATGGGATTTTAACCCCTGGATGTGTTCCAGGAGGGGATATCATTAAATTCGACTCTTGCTTCAAACTGTTAAAGCGTGCTGATCTGACATGAGCAGAGAGAGAACTAATATATAAATATATATATATATATAAAAAAAGATAAAAACAGAAGGAACTGTTAGATAATTTAGTCTGACATTTCGGGTATTACACGTCATTATGTGTAGCTGTTAGTCCCTGTTTGGAGCTCAGTAGCTCATGTTTGACTGAAAAATTAACAGGCATTTGTTGAAAATCTTTATCAGAAAGGCATGCTGTCTTTTTTTTTTTTTTTTTTTTTTTAGATGTTCCTTAGAAATGAAGATTTCATCATCTCTTAGTGGTTTGTTCTATTGGTTAAACAGTCTGTGCTTTCTTTTTTGTTGTGTTTTGCTGTGTTTCTAACTTGACTATGTCTGGGATCCAGTTTTCTCTAGTTCCGTGGGAATTTAAAGCTGACACAAACTGTCAGGGCTGCTGAAAGCACCACTCAGCTTCCCCCAGTCTCTTGTTCCTGCTTTGATGGCCGCTGGTGTGGCTGGAGCACTGGTCCCCCTGGTCCTGGCCTGATGTTTCTACATTGCTGCAGAACCAGCAACACCAGCAGCAAAAGCAGCTGTGTCCATGGGCAGTACCAAGATGCACAGTGCAGCTGTGTGGAGGGTGCTGTTAGAAACATGGAGGTGGACACAGGGATGGGTTCCAACAGTGGGGGGATGAGAAATGGGTGAAGGTAGCTGTCCTGGCAGCAGATGCTGGAACTGCAGGGTTGCTTTCAAGTTGTTGGTTCTTGGCCATTTTCTGCTGGAAATAATCATGTTCTCGTGGTGGCTCGTGTTGCTCCTTGGCCAGCAGCGTGTATCTGTACCTGGGGGTTGGTTCTCATGGTGTTAACATCACAACTTCAGAACACTGGAATAAAAAAACGGCAGTTATTTGATGTAGCAAAAGCTGTTCAGAAGCAGGTGTTGTCCAGGGGTTAACATTTAATTTGTTGATAAACTTCTAGTATCAAGTGGTGTAGTAATTGGCAATTGGTACTCGAGGGAAAAAGGCTTTGGACTGTTTTACTGGAGGGCTTCTATGAAGCAATTTACTTTCAGTGTTAGCAGGTTGAAAGTGGAAATTCCCAGTATATGAGGACAGTGTTCAGTAAACATTTTATTCATTTTCCCAAAAAAGAAACTCAGTTTTAAAACATAGAAATTTATTAGTTAATGGGATGTCTTAAGACCTAGACCTAGCTGCCAGCTCACCCCTAAATCATGGTCCTCAGCACCACATCTACATGTCTTTTAAACTCCACCACTGCCCTGGGCAGCCTGGGCCAGGCCTGGACAACCCTTTCAGGGAAGAAATTTCTCATGATGTCCAAGCTAAACCTCCTCAGTCACAACTTGAGATGTTTTCCTCTCGTCTGTCACTTGCTGCATGGGAGAACAGACCGATGGCCAGGGTACATTCAACTCATGACCTTCTTTAATGTGACCATCTGATTTTTGGGCTTAGATGAAGCTCCTTGAAGCTCCTCAGCTGCAGTTGTCCTGATGTTCTGCTGCTGCACCTCTTCTTCAGTTGGCTTGATTTCTACTTGGCTGATCTTCCCAGCTTTGTTACCTGTCTTCTCACTTCCCTTCATATGGCTGTTGGTTGGCTTGTGTGGTTTTGAGCAGTCATGTCCCAGGCAAAGTGTCTTGTGTCCTGAGTGGTTTTTTTACATCTATTTTGTATATTTTTTTTGGTTGAATCTGCAAAAAAACTTGCTTGGGTGAAAATCTTCTGGCCACCTGTGTTTTCACGGGGGAAATTCCCATATTTCTCATTTAAAACTCTCACTTTAGGCTTTTATTCAAGACAGAAAAAGGGTGTCATTTCTTTTTCATCTTGCTTTCAGTACTCACTGAGCAGCTCTGTATTAGCCGGGCAAAGCTGCAAAATACCCAAGTTGTGATGATCTTCCCTGGAGGTGGAGTAGTTAAAAGGACACTTTGCAGTCTGTTCTGGATGTTTGTACTTCAAAAAAAAAAAAGATAGATGCCTTTTTATTTACCAAGCCCTTACATGTAAGCCTGAAGAAACCACCACAGTAAAGAGCAAGCACCATTCTTCACAAGGTAGCATCTTTTCTTTCACTGTGAAAAGATTGGATTCTTGCCAGTCATTAAAGTTTCCAGAATATTGCTGCTGTTTCCCCCCCTTATTATATTTCAAATAGTAAAACATGGAAAATTTTTGGCAGGCTTTCTCAGAAAAGGCATTCGGGTTTGACACATCTTCCTAAAATACCCTTTTACTTCTTTTTCAGGTGGCAGATAAAAGGGTATAAGAAGGGAAGATCAGTAAACAGTGCTGAAATAGACTTTCCATTCTAGAAAGAATCTCAAATGATGAATTGGTTCTGGAACCTTACTCTGGAGCTGCCTTTGGAGCCAGTGGGAGACTTTGACCTTACTTTCCAAGGAGGCTGACTCTCACTATAGTGCCTCTGTGCTATCGTGTATGTGATCTACAATATATCTTCTAAAAACATTCAAAACATGGAATTAAAAGCAAGTCTTGCACTTGGCAAAAGCTGACCATGTCCCTCTTTCAGATGCTGAAAGTGTAAGAGGGATCTGGCCAGGCTGGATCAGTGGGCCAAGGCCAGTGGGATGAGGTTCAACAAGGCCAAGGGCCGGATCCTACCCTTGGGTCACAACAACCCCCTGCAACACTCAAGGCTTGGGGCAGAGTGGCTGGAAACTGCCCAGTGGAAGAGGATGTGTGGAGAGGAGGGGAGTGTTGGTCAGCAGCCAGCTGAAGATGAGCCAGTGTGTGCCCAGGTAGCCAAGAAGGCCAACAGCATCCTGGCCTGCATCAGCTCTAGTGGGGCCAGCAGGACTAGGCAGGGATCATGCCCCTGCACTGGGGAGGCCACCCCTCCAATCCTGGGGTCACTTTGGGCCCCTCACTCCTTCCCAGCAGGACCTTGAGGGGCTGGAGTGTGGCCAGAGAAGGGCAAGGGAGCTGGGGAAGGGGCTGGAGCACAAGGGTGGTGAGGAGCAGCTGAGGGCCCTGGGCTTGTTCAGCCTGGAGAGAAGGAGGCTGAGGGGAGACCTTGTTCTCCACAACTCCCTGACAGGACATTGTAGTCAGGTGGGGATTGATCTGTTCTCTCAAGCAACAAGCAATGGGATGGGAGGACACAGCCTTAAGCTGGGCCAGAAGAGACTTTAAATTAGATAACTAGGAATACTTCTTCCCCTCCAGGGTTGTCAGTGCCTGTCCCAGGCTGCCCAGGGCAGTGGTTGAGTCCCCAACCCTGGAGGGGTTTCAAAGCTGTGGAGCTGTGGTGCTGAGGAACATGGGTTAGTGGTGACCTGGCTGTACTGGGTCAACAGTTGGACATGATGATCTTGAAAGTCTTTTCCAACCAGAATGATTCTGGGGTTTATCCAGAAAACATCAGCTGTCTAGTTCATGAAGGAATGCTTGTGGTTGTGTTTCAGTTCTGTGCTTAGCAAATTTGTCAAGACTTTAAGGGAAAAGAAATGGTAACTAGAAAGCCACAGTTTTATAATTAATGGTCATTAAGTTTTCCAAACCAATGAATTGATCTGTGAGTGAAACCAACAAAACTGAGAACTTTGCACTAAGCAGCACGGTTATAGATTGAACTTACCTCACTGACAGAAACTAATCAGGGATTTCTCCAGAGGGAGAAAGGAATTAAGGACTCAAGTCTTGTTAATTAAGGTTTTGGATGTCTGACCTTTCTTGGTTCTTCCTGCAAACCCCAGTGTAGGATGAATGGTGGTGCACCTTGGACTACAGGGGGAGGAAGGTTCTCTGTTGCATTCACCTGGTTGCTCTGTTCTCCATCAGGTGCAAGTCTGTGGTAGGAGGAAGATTTTTGCATCTCCTGAGAGCATCTGAGGGGCAGCTTTTCAGAGAAGGGAGGTGGGAGACTGGTCAGAAAGGAGCTTGCATCAGGAATGGAGACTGAGGAGGAGAAAACAAATAGCCTCAGTAAATGCTCAAAGAGTTTCTTTCAGGGATGCACGGGGATTATGCAAAATTAGGTTGCTAATGGATAGAGAATAAGCCTGGAAAAAAACCTTTAACCACAGTGGACTAGGGGAGTTACTTAAAAGTCTTTTATTCATCTTGCTTTTAATTCCACTGTTGAAGAGTTCCATGGTTTACGTGTTGATATTTGTTGGGGGGTTTGTTTATAACTCTGGAATTGACAGTGCTTTTAGGGTTTTGATGAGGAAGAGTATGGGTGGCTCCTCTAAGCCCTTGGTGACTCAGGGGCCTGTACCAGTGGTGGTAGAGACAATATGTGAATCTGAAGGCAGCCCTGGGCTCAGGGGCTGAGCAAAGACATATGTCCCCTGAAGATGGAGACACAAGGTGTTCTTTTATTTATATTTTGAAGAGACAGTAGCACAGAAACATTCCCTCAAGTCTAGGAAAGAGCTGCAGAGCGTGTGACATCTTTCTTCAAGGGGCTGGTCAAAAACTCAGCCAGCGGAGTTCTTTTTTGATCCAAGTGTCTTTGTAGCACCCAAGAGGGATGAACGTTACAGAACCTACAAAAAATCAAAGTCTGGCATTGGATTCATCTCACGATTCCAGTGCACGACCTGTTATTCATGGGGGAGCAGCAAGACAGTCCAGGAGCCCAAGAATTCCCATCACTAGATGGGCAGAATCTCAGCTGGGATTGAGAAACTTGAGCAGGAGGAACACTGCAAAGATGAGCCCCTGTACAGGTGGGGTTGCTCACAGAAACAGAATGTCTGATGAGTAGGTGTTCAAATGAATATGTTTAACATAAATACATCTTACAGAGGTTTCCAAAATAGATTAAAAAGGGAGGAAAAAAAAAAAAAAAAAAAGCTAGTGAGATCTTTCCTGCAGCCTTTGAAATGATTGACTTGCTATGGAATGGTGAGGAGGAAAAGCTGTGGCAGCTCAATTACTTAGTACTGGTGAAGACTCTAGAACCAGTCACCTTATTGAGAGATACCTTTAGAAGGGTGTAGGATGAGATTCAAAGGTAGAAGAAGCTTTGCAACACAACTCCTGAAATAATCTGGATGATAGGATTATTTGGATGAATTTTATATGATGATGATAAGGATGAGGCTGCTCTGAGAATAAGGCGAATGAAAATGGGAGGCATTAGTGCAGGTTAAGAACAGGATGCCCTGGTTTTGGAAGCATCTTAGTGGGTTAAAAGGAGTACCACTGGGGAATTGGTCGTGTACCACATTTGGTCTGGAACAGTGATAGACACTTGGAGTACATCTTGTAGATGAAGTTCTTCTCTCTGCTCTGTGAGAAGCAGCAAAATGAGACCGTGGTTACAGGGCGAGATGTGCTTGAGAGTAATGTCAAGATCCCTGAGTCAGGGAAGAAAAATCTCCCCTTTTCTCAACAGTCACTTAGCCATTTGTGATTAGAGGGTCATTTTGAGGCTCTGGAGACTCAAGTCTGTCAGAGACACTTGAGAAAACTGGGAAGAAGGGTTTTGTTCTACATTAACAGGACATGCAGGAGATCGTATGTGTAATTGTAGAGAGGAGAGAGAGAGGAAATGCTCTCAAGATTCCACAGTGTTTTGCCATGCCACTTGTGCAGGGGGGATCCCTACAAGATAGAAACCAAACCTGATGGACTAAAAGGGAGGCAGGTTGCTTCTCCCAGAGGATGGAGGCAGGTAGCAGATGTACCCTGGGCTGGTGGGACAAGGGAGCTGAGAAAACCCGTGTTCATCCTGAGTGAAATGATGAAACAAATCTCACTTCTGGAGCTGCTGGGGAATAAGGGAAAGCAAATGCCTGTTCTTGTCAGCTCCTCTTTGAGGAACCTTGCTCATAAGGGAGCAAGTTATGTGCCTGAAAAGGACATTCAGGAGGAAGGAGGACCTACCAGGAAGGAGGTTCTGCATAGGAGTGCTTGAACGTGTGTGTCTGTGGTGGGCTTGGATGAGGGAAGGAGGGAGAGAAGGAAAGTGATTTCCTGTTTGGATTTTTCAATGGAGCAAGTGATCCAAGAAGACAGGGAAGCAGGAAGGTGATAGTGCTGCTTGGGGATGATTCAGGAATTTAAAAGATGAGTTTTTAGGTGGTTCTGAGGTTTGTTGTGACTCTGGAAGTGCCTTTTCAGGAGCAGAGTGCTAGAAAGAACTGGGATGGGTGGAGGAGGGAGGATTGTGAAATTGGGTAGGGATAGACACCTGAGCAGGTGTTTTCCCTTGGAACCAAAGCAGGCTCTGTGGTGTTTCTACAGGGCAAAAATGGACTGTGTTGCTGGGCTGAGGGCAAACCTGAAGGAGAGGACCTGCCCTGGGAGGACATGGTGGGTGCTGGGGGGGGGGGGATGGTTCATAAACTCTTTCATTGCAGATATCTCACTTCAATATTTTTCTTTGAAATAAATACTTATTTATTTAGTTTGTTGTAGTAGAACTCAGCTCCAGAATGAACAAACATATTCTTGTGACTTTTAGGTGTCGTATTATGGAAAGGTACAGGCAGATCCACCTCCACAGTGCTGTCTTACTCAATGTCCTGCCAGGCCATTTGTTAATAGTGCAAATCCAAGTACTCACCCATGATTGAGATCTTGAGAAGTCCTCGTTAGCTTGGACATGTTGAGGGATCTCCCCTATCTTCCGTGGGTGGGGGAGTGACCATTTGCACGATGGAGACTTTTAGTGAAAATTATTTTCCTAAGGCTTACTATTGCCCTATTTTTTTCTGTTAAAGTGAATATGAGAAAGTAAAGAAAAAAAGATTTTTGAGAAATGAAAAGTCATCTTTTTGGCCAGTGACAGAAAATGGAATTAGGTTTTGATTTGGTGTGATTTTTCTAATACCCTTTCTTTTTTTGGTGGGTTTTTATTTTGTTTTGCTCTTGTTTAAAGTGTAAACGACCCGCTTTTGAAATGATGAGAAATCAGGGGAAGGAAAATTTCCTGTCCTTTCAGACAAGCTATAGGAGTGCAGAATTAGATGCTCTGCTAGGCTTTTAATTGTGTTTTAGGCAAGCAACTTTTCCTTCTTTTCCAGCCTGAATGAAGTCTGAAGCAATTTGCTGTATGGTACAAAATACAGTGATTCAGCATTGGTGAGGGGACCTATTTATAGTTACTCTATTTTTACTCAAAGAAAAACAATAGCACTGAATTTTCAGGCGGTTTGACCAGACGCTTAGGAAGGTCTGTATTGAAGCTGAGGGGAAAAAAAAAAATCTATTGCTTGAAAGCTGAACTCGGGAGCTCCTTTCACATCAACGTTGCAGCGCTGTCCTCCCGAAGGTGAAATTCAGCCCTCTTGCTGGAGAGCCGCGTCAGCGCCGTTCCTCTGAAGCCTTGTTTGTATGCACTGTTAGGGGGCTATCAACACTGCCTCTGGTTTCTTCTTGAAGAACTGAGCCCTAGAATTCCTCTCTGTTAATTTTAACCATCTCTTGCAGGTTTTCACCACCCTTCTGTTACCCCGCTGCCGCCGCAGCCACCGCGGATCCGACTGCCGGGGCTACAAAGGCTCGTTGCTTTCTCATGACGGATCCCTCGAATCCGAGAGCTACTTGGCAGTTTCCAAGGCAACCACCTGTGGAATAATTAAAAAGGATGTGAAGTGTTAGCGTGCCAGATAGAAGGAATTCTTGCCTGGAGAGAACACTTCATTTTCATCTGTCTTGAGGAATCAAATGCCAGCAAAGTTAAGGTAGTACAATTAAAAAGTACTGATTTATTTTCTGGAGGTGCTGAAAGTTTTGAGTAGGAGCAACAATCCTAATATGACTGTATGATAGTCGATTAAGAAAATTACCATGCATCCTTCTGTCTTAATTTCTTTTGTTTTGGTATATTAAAAAAACCCCCAGGAGCTGATGATGGAAAAGCAGTGTGGGTGAGCAGTGTTTCGTATCAGTGAAACAGTTGCGTGAATTGTTTTGCGCTTTATGCCGTCTTTCCTCACGGATGATTTTGAGCTGGTGAGGACTAAAATGGAGCATACATTAGTGGGAGCATAAATATAGGAAGTGCAGCCTTCGTGCCAAGTACACTGAGATTTCTTTGGCATTCAGAGAAGTGATAGATATAAAAGGAATGTAGGAGTGGGCTCGCTGCAAAATGACAGTTAGAATCCGGGATCGATCTTTATCCCGTAGCTTAAAGGCTGTGCAGTGATCAAGTTGATCTTGAAACCTAACTGATAATCAGGTTTAACTACTTGGTGAAGCAGCAGCTAAAACCATTGTGCAGACCACATACCACATTCCCAGAGTCGGAGCTGAAATTGCATAGTGCAGAGTCTGAAAGGTAAGCAAAAGAACTCTGGTAGAATAACCAGTGTAGTGTAACAAAAATGGCAAATTAGGTTCTGGAAGTTGGAAGTGTTGCTGGAAAAGTTTATGTTAAAGCTGTTAGGCTCTAGATAACCAGAAAAGTTCTTTTCCAAGTATAATATGTTACTGCATGTATCTGCTTAGTATGTCTTCCTTCTCTGCCAGTCATTCAAATATATTTGAATAGAAAAAAATATTACTCATTTCTGACAATGAAGTTAAATGGAGAAAGCCACATTCACGTTCTTCCCATAGTCCAAATAGCTGTTCAGTTAAGTCTGGTTACCTAGCTTGGTGCTTTTGTGTAGTTAATTTTAGGCATGATGCTTTTATGTAGTTTATTTTAAGTTTAAAAAAAAAAAAAAAAAGGAAAGATTTCTAAATTTCGAAGTAGAAATATTTGGGATGCCATCTGGGCTTTACATAATAAATTTTTACTGCCAAAATGTTTGTGGGATTCTGTTGGGATGTGGATGGGATTTCACATTCCATCCCTTCCACAGCACAAGAGGATCATTGTTTTAAGATACGGTGGGTCCAAGAAGAAATAAGAATTGCATGATGGCAGCTTTGTGATGTAAGGAAGTACAAATAGAACCTATCCATTAACCATTGTTCCTTTTACTGCTCTTGGAGAATTTCAGAAGCTTATACTTGTAGTTACCAAGTACAATTGCAATTTTCAATCCTAATACTTGATTTCCAGTTCATTGGTTCATTGTCACCGTGGCTTAACTGCCAAATTCATTTCCTTTTTGAAGCAGTTCTTCAGGGTATTCTGTTCCTTTCGGCATGGAGCTGGGAATGGAAGTGGTTTTGGAGACAAATATTGTTTTCACATGTGAAAAGAGTACACTGGTGAAGCGTCTGCACCAAGGACAGTGAAGGTGGTGCAGGTAGAGTAAGGGTGGTTGGTGTGCATGGATCCAGATCTTCTCCTTTTCAAGAAGCATAAGTAACTCTCAAAGGTGGAATTGTGTGTGTGTGTTTGTGTAAGGCTAATGTAAGAGCTGGGCAGCAGTCACATGGAGTAGTGCAGGATTCCCAAGAGTCTACACAGAGAAGTTTCATCTTGGACACCCCTAGAAAACACACTAAACATATGCAACTTACCTCAGCTTTTCTGTTTTATCTCAAATACTCTGGGTGAGATTCTTCTCAGGAAATTGAGATTTGTAGGCAGTGCTGAAGTAGATGGTGAAAAGCAGGTAGGATGAACAGCACCCTGAAGATATCTCTTCCACACCTCGTTGAAGGGGGTGACTTGCCTCTAGAAGGCACCTCTAGAAAGGAACCTCTCACTTCCCATTCATGGTTCAGCCTGGACTGCTAAATTCAGCCTAGATGTCTCAACATGTCAGAAACTTCATCTGTCTAGTTAGAGGTGTTCATAGGTGAAACTCAATCTAGGCTTTTTTCTTCCATATTTCATTCCCAATCCAGAGCTTCACATACTCACTGGAGTTGCACTTGATTCCTGGTACCACCCACTTAATCATCCTCCTTTTCCCAACTCGGACGTTTGACCCTGGCAGGTTTTTTTGGGTTTGGGTTTTTTGGGTTTTCCTGTTTTTTCAGACTTCATGTACAAGCCTGTGGTTCGGTATCAAGGATATTGGAGAACCCCATGGAGTTTGTTAACATAGTTTCTAATAGAAATGAAAACATACATGCTAAATTTAGGCAGCTGGGCTGTGTGAAAGAAAATAGAGTGGCTAGGCAGAATTGATTTCCAATGTTTTGCATATAGCTTGTGTTTTAATAATCTTTATCCCTGAGATTTTACAGAACTGAAGGGGAGTACAAACTTAGGAGCAGTGACTTGTTCAGTAATTTTAACCTCTTACTCATTCAGTGCCTGTCAATGCACTGAATTTGTTTTTGTAGCCTTGGGTGCTGTATGCACCCATAAAAAAGTAAAATTGTTTTTGAAATCCTCTTTTCTGTCACAGATTATTTATGGTGTGCTCTGTGTTGGAGTGACCTGTTCTTCTTTCAGAGGAATACAATGGGAAATAGTGCTACAGTGCTTCTCTTAAAGATCATTGTGATACACTGGTTCTGTTTTTCCCCTGTTTCTGTACCATCACAGTAACTGCATCATAAGAGTCAGTTAGAAGTGTCATTTAGTTTTGTGAAGTAAATAGGACTGCTGCCTGGAACACATAACACTTGCCTCTTGTTGCTTGGAAATCCAGGTGATTTTTCAGGTTGGGATTTTTCAAAGGGAGTCTCTTTTTCTACTAAGAGGACCCTGGAGTTAAAATTTAGAGGAGGAGTAGAAGAGCAATAAGCAGCAAGTCACCTTCTAGTTTGTGGAAGAGAACTCAAATAATGAGTGAACCCATTTGACTGGGGTTTATTTTGAAGACTGATCCCTACATCTGTGGAGGTTTTAGGGTGTATCAGACTGAGCAGACACTTCAAGCATCTCATTAAGATGTTCTAAAAAAGCTTTTTACCTTCCAAGAGAATAAGAATGATGTCTGGGGATATCAGTCACTATGTAAATTTGTGTATCTTGAGGTTTTTCAAACCATCTCTTTGCCCTCAGGCTCCTTGAAGTTCAGAAGAGAGTTAAAATCACCTGCCCAAAAGTGATGATGAAGATTTTCCACATGCATCAGTACAGGATGCTATTTTTCCTTATCAGTACCCCTATAAAAATGTGAAACTCCAGTAAAACATGTTGGTACTCCAGTGTGGTGTGCAGAGTTTGCTGTGTGATGAGCCACTGCTCTAAGAACAGTCACATTGACAGCAATCACAACACCCTTTCAAACAGAACTATTTTGCTGTACTCAAGTGGATGAATGGTTTCTTGGGACCAAAGAAACATTGCAAATCTTGTGGTTTTGCAAATAGAGTTTATCTACTAGATGATAATGGACCTTATGCTTGGTTGCAAGATCTCTCTCCTGCCAACTCTTACTGCTCTGTGTTTTGGATGTGCTTTTTCAGTGTAGCTCAGAGGACTTTGCCCTGGAAAATTATGCAGAAAGTCCAGAATAGAATAAAACCATTAATCCACTTTATTGTCATTTTAGGACCAATTTAACCCTCTTTGTAATCAATGAAATAATTAATAAAATACATAATAATTATTTTTTTAACAGTAGAGTTTGTATTTCTGTTGTTTCCAGTTCCCTCTCTATGATTTGAATTCCTTGTATTAGGTTGTATACATCTCAGGACATCTGCAGTAGAGGGATTTTCTGTGCTGGATGTCTTCTTACAATGTTTACTGGGCTCGTCTTCAGAAGTTGTTAAATCTCCCTTTCAGATCATGAGAAGTACTAGGAAATGCAGCACTCTGGTTCCATAGCTTAACTAACATGGCAGCCTGTTCAGTGAGGAGCTATCTTTTATAAAGTTTTGAACCTAAACTTGGTTTAAAATTCACCTGTATTGGAAGAGATGTAAATAATTCAGCCCTACCTACAATCTCCATGACAGTCATGGTTTTCTTAGACCTCAGTCTACTCTAAGTGTTAAGAGTCATTTCAGAGCCAGTTGACTTATCCCTGAAGCTAAGAGCACTTTGTCCACCCCAGTCATCCTGGTTCACACTTCATTTCATTGAGGTACTTGATGAATTCACTCCTGGATTTCACTGATGCATTTTATTGTCCAGTCCATAATGTGCACCCAGGCCTTGTGCAGTTTTTACTACTCATTTACCGTCTTTGCTACTCTGAATAACTTGATATCATCAACAGATGTTGTCAGCTCACTGTTGAGCCCTTTTCATGTCATTTCTGAATTCACTGAAGGCACTGGGAACAGATCCCAGCAGAGCTCCCCACGGAAAGGAAAGCTGAAATGGCAGCAACCCTGCCAAAAGCAGAAGCGGGTATGCCCGCGTCTGCACGTGGCACGATTCATTTGTAGCAACTTCCCTGTGTTGTTTCTGCACGCTTGGAGCTGTGAAGTTCATTGGAAAATGTTTCTGTAGGAACAGATAATTTTTATCAGTAGTGGTGTGGCCAGCAGGACTGAGTCAGGGGTTGTCCCTCTGCACTGGGGAGGCTGCACTTTGAATCCTGGGGTCAGTTCTGGCCCCCTCACTGCCAGCAGGACACTGAGGGGCTGGAGTGAGTTCAGAGAAGGGCAACAGAGCTGGGGAAGGGTTTAGAGCACGAGTGTGATGAGGAGTGTCTGAGGGAACTGGGTTGGTTCAGCCTGGAGCAGAGGAGGCTGAGGGGAGACCTCCTCACTCAAAAAGTCCCTGCCAGGAGGCTGGAGCCAGGGGAGGTCGGGCTCAGCTCCCGAGGAGTGAGTGATAGAACAATATGAAACAACCTCGAGTTGTGTCAGGGGAGATTTAGGTTGGACACAAGTAGAAATGTCTTCCCTGAAAGGGTTGTCAAAGCTTGGCCCAGGCTGCCCAGGGGCAGTGGTGGAGTCCCCATCTCCCGGGGGGGGCTTCCAAAGCCTTGGAGCTGTGGTGCTGAGGGACATGGTTTAGTGGTGACCTGGCAGCACTGGGTTAACAGTTGGACTCAATGATCTTAAAGGTCTCTTCCAACCTAGATGACTCTCTGGTTCTGTGATTCCATATGTACAATACAGTGTCATTCTTCATTTGTAACTTCACCTTTCAGAAAGGGTGAGACAGGGGAAGGGATTCACCTTTTTGGGTGATGGAGGGCCGTTGCCTTGCTGTGTAAAAGGCCCAGACCTGCTTTATCCACAGCATAGCAGTTCTGATTTTTTGAGCTTTTACTCTCAAAAGCAACTTGGGTGGAACTTACTGGTTTATCACTGTATTGCTAGTGTCCACAAAATGTGTTGAGTAAGAGAAATTGAGCAAATGATTAAATCTCCACAGTCGTAAATATGCACTGGTTTTAGATGATTAAGTGTAGGAAATTACCTTAGCAGTAGAACTGTTCCTTGTTCTTGTTTTCTGATACAGCAAACGGCTGATGCAGTGTTAAGAAAGCTGGGTCAGATCAGAAGGATCTGGGGCATAAACTGGTTTTTGATGGTAGCCTTTGCCTGCAGCTCAGGGAAGCCTCTGAGAACAGGGGACCGTAGCTCTGCTTCCCAGGGCGTAGTCACACGTCCTTCCAGCAACCTGCACCTAGGGAGTGCTGAGCACAGGCTGCATCACAGCTCCAAGTTTGCTGCCATGAATTTGTGAACCCATTTCACTGTCCCTGATCTCCTAGAGCTGTGAATTACACAGGTCATATATTCACTTTGTGAAAAAGGATTCTTGTTTCAAAGCATTTGTGTGATTACCCTTCTGTCGCTCGTGTAGCAGTGCTGCTTTATACCCCATCTGACCTCTCATCAGTCCTGCCTTTTGGAGGCTGAGGAATCTTCACTTGATTTCATCTCTCCTTGTGTGCAAGCTGCTCCCTCAGTCTCATCTTCGCTGTTTGGTGTGTTACCCCTTCTCTAAAATGGGGTGACCAAATCAGCCTGCAAGGAGTTGGAGGTATGAATGTGCTGCAGATGAAGGGTCGTGCTGCTGCTTCCTCTTACACTCCCTGTTCCCTTCCTAACCACTCCTGAAATTCTGTTTGCTTTTGCAATGCTCCTGTTACCAACCCCTGGGACAACTGTATTTTCATTAAGCCATCTACAGTGACTTCAGGGTCTTTTCCTAATCAGGAAAAACCAATTCAGAACCCATCATCTTCTATGTGTGATTAGTTATGGTTTTTTCCTCAACGTGGTTTATCTACTTGAATTTCGTCTTCCTTTTTTCTTTCCCAGCCATGCTGGATAAGAACTGGTTGGAGGAAAGGTCTGAGGATCCTTGGTCTGATGCACTTAATGCTTTATCTTAAATAGACCTCTGACCTTACATTATATCTTGTTCAGCTTTATTTGTGGTGAGGTTCAGTGAGAGAGGTCTAGCTACGGATCTTTGTGGGAGTCCACTTGTGTGTGTGAATGGTTCTAGAATCACAGAATGGTTTGGGTTGGAAGGTCAACTAGTCTAACATCTGCAACTAGAGCAGAGCCTCATCCAGCCTGACCCGGAATGGTCTTAGCACCTTAATAATTTTTAATTAATAAGACTTTCCTCCTTAATGCACTACGGCTGAGGTTTTTTTAAGAGGTTTTAGAGGAAGTTGGTAATTTTGGGGAATTCCCAATGCCCAATTAATGGGAGGTCCTTCAGAGCCCTCGTGTGTGTGCCCTGCATATTGCAGTCCCTCAGTTGGCATTTTCAGTATTTTTGTTTCCTTCAAATTCTGGCTGAGAACAGATGCTCTTGGCTATTTTATTACTGCCTTGGTCAGCTCTCAGCTCACCAGAGAGAATCCTCTTTCCTGGCCTCTCTGCAGGCAGACTCCACTGCTGGAACCTACAGAGCAGTGAATTTGGGTTTTCATGTGGCAAAGTAATTCTGAGGTTTTCCCTTCTCCCTGCAGCTTTGTTTTGCTGAGCTTGCTTCTTACCTTTTTATCACCTCTTGGCCCAGCAGATCTGCTGATACTTGATTAAAATGTTCTCCTAGAACATCAGTTCTCCATATTACATTTTTAGCTTGAGATACAACAATTTTGCATTTAGTTTGCTGAAGTTTTTGTTTTCCTAGGATGACCTCACTTTTTGAAGGGTGCACTTCCTTAATTTTTTGTTTGGTTTTTATTTAAGTTACATTTGCCCTGTTCTTTCACATGCAACACGGGCCTTCAGCAACCAGACAACCCCTAAAAACCTTCACCCTTTTGCCTGTTCTTTTAAATTTTCTTTAAGTACACGTCCTTTTTTTTCTTAATCATAGAATGCTTGAGGTTAGAAGGGACCTAAGAAAGGTCACCTTGTCCATCTCTCATTCTCAAGCAGGGTTTTTTTACTTTTCTCTATTTTTAGCTATGCAACTAATCCTTGAAATGGTGAACTTGAGTGCATCATGGTCAGTAATGCAGTCAGTCTTCAGCAGTGAAGATCCTGTACACAGTTCAGGACCGGATCAAGTCTTGCTTCTCTCGTGAGATTTCAAGAGTTGTTAGAAGAAGTGGTAATTAATGGTGTCTTAGAAGTGCAGTCGGTGTTTACATCCCATTAACAACACTGAGAATTTATCTCCATATTCCTACAATTGGGCCACCTTAATCCCGAGAGGTGATGTTTGCCACTGATGAGTGTCAGGTACCTTCATGGGGCCATGATTGTCATCTTCCACTTCAGGCTGGAACTGGAAAGCTTCCCTGTCCTGCTGAACTTGCCGTTGGGTCTCTTCTTTCTCACCGTGCTTTTGGTGGAAGGAATTGAGCTTCATGAACTCCAGTGCACTTTGAAACACTCAAGTTACTCGGGCACTATGTGGTATGGGTCCTACTAGAAAATTTCTCTGTGTTGTATTGTGGCTCTCCTGCTGGAACATTCTGTGCAATCCAGAATGGCACCAAATAAACACTTTAACAGAGGATGCTGCCTTCAGGCAGTGAACTTGAAGGAGCAGTTTGGTTCATCCTGCTGTAATACCCAAAATGCTTATGAACATTTGAAGATGGGTGAATTGAATCCCACCTTGGTATTTTAGTCTTCCAGACTTGTGTTATCACTTGTGGAGAAGAGTTGTCAGTCACTGTGGTGCTTAGGAAACAGTGATGCAGATCACTGTGGCATGGGGAGAAGCGAGGAAGGAGGCTTGCATTGTCTTCAGGTGAAAAGGTGGAGTTTTTTGTGTGACCTAAAAGGGTAAAATGACACTGGAATTTAAAATTACACATAAAGCTCATGTAAAGGTGATGCTGACTGTGAGGAGCAATCAGCTGGACTGGAGCATCTCTGTGCCAAGGAAAGGCTGAGAGCCCTGAAGCTCTCCAGGTTTAGCCTGGAGAAGAGAAGACAGCTTGGGGATGTTTTTAATGCTTATCAAGATCTAAAGGTTGGGTGTCAAGAAGATGGGGACAGAGTATTTTCACTGGTTCCCGGTGACAGGACAAGGGGCCTTGGGCACCAACTGGAACCCAGGAGGTTCGATCTGAAGAGGAGGAGAAAATTCTTTGCTGTGAGGGTGTCAGAGCCTGGCCCAGGCTGCCCAAAGAGGCTGTGGAGTCTTCTTCTCTGGAGAGATTCCAAACCCACCTGGACACTGCGATGCTGGGCCTCTTGTTCTGGGGTTGGACTTGATCTCCAGAGGTCCCTTCCAACCCCTATCATTCTGTGAGCAGCTTGGTGTGACTAGAGTGGTCAGTAGTTTTGCCTGTTTTTCCTTGCTTTCTTCAAAGTAAGTGAGAAGTGCAACCTAGAGATGTAATCAGCCACTGTTTGCATTTCTAGCAATACATATTCCATTTCACTGTTGACATTGCAAGGTCTCTGGGGGGGTCTGGAGGAATTAGTACTAGAGATGCTTTCTCTGAGTTGGAGTTGTGTGGCTGAGGTGTGAGGTGGGGAGTACTGCCCACAGCTGTCAGATCCCCTGCCTCGTGTAAACTGAGAGTTTTGCAGTGCTTAACCAGTACAAACCAGAGACTTCCTTTCAAGTTGTGGAGCAACGAGTCTCGCCAGAGAGCAATTCTTCCCCTAGCATCAGATGGCCGTGGCAGGCTGGGATCAGCAGGCTGAGTTGATCTTTGGAAGTGCCCCATCTCCACAGGGGCTGTCCAGAGAGTTGAAACGAATGAGGAAACCCCTGACATTTTCAACAGCAGAAATTGGGTGAGATGAATCTGCCCTTAAAGGTCAGGTTTAATTCGTGCGTTACCACTTTCTCATCGTTCCGTATGGTCAGTGACAAGAGATCAGTTGAACTGGTTTTGAGGTTTGTTTTTTTTTTTTTGAAGATGAGTTCATGTCAGTCTGGAGTTATTCATCCACTACCCAAAAAAAAAACAACTAAGCAAAAACCAACCCAAAGAAACCAAACCCTTTTGAGTGTACCTTTTAGCATATTAGTTGTTAGCGATTGTTCATCCAAACGACTGATCTGACTGGCTGGAAATTTTGTGGTGCTTTACTTGCAGGGTTCTGAGAGTGTCTGCTCGAGCTCAGGTTTGTGTGGGTGAATGGACAGTACTGCCTGAGTGTGTGAACTCAGACCTGCAAGCAGCATTTGGGCTGAAGTTGATGAACTTGTTAGTTATTTTATTATATTTATTTTTTTTTTCTGTTCCTTTTTGTTCTGCCTGTAGCTTCCTCGGTTTGGGGCTCTGCGAGAAGGCAGACTGGTCTAAAAACTATGTAGATGACCTAATGTAGTGCTGGGGTTTCTTTCAGCTGGTCTCAGTTTCTAGCAGGTTTGAAATGCTCTTCTGCCCACCCAACGATGCCAGGGCTGGAAGCAGGTGTTTGCTTCAGCACTGATGTTCACGGGTCTCTTGCTATGGGGGAAAGATGGTATTTTCTGGAGGGTGAAGGATGCTGAGGCCACGTGGTTGGTTTGTTCATGATAGAATACAAATGGTCAGGACAGAGACTTGTGGTTGTTCAGCCTGGAGAAGGGAAGGCTCCAGGGAGACCTTCTGGCAGCCTTTCAGTACTTAAAGGGCACCTGTAGGAATGATGGACACAGACTTTTTACAAGGCCATGTAGTGACAGGACAAGGGGTGATGGCTTTAAACTAAAAGAGGAGATTCAGATTCTATCTAAGGAAGACATTTTTTATGATGGTGTTGGTGAGACCCTGTCCCAGGTTGCCCAGAGAGGTGGTTGATGCCCCATCCCTGGCACCATTGAAGGAGAGGTTGGCCAGGGCTGTGAGCAACCTGCTCTAGTTGCAGATGTCCAGACTAGATGACCTTTAAGGTCCTTTGCTACTGAAACCATTCTGTGATTTTAAGATGCAGGGTGTTTTCAGTTCATGCCTGCCAAGAATTATTAAAAGTTAACACGAAATATTTGTGGTTTGGGAGAAAACTCACTTTGAGGAGTTGTCTGCTCCACAGATGAGGGTTCCACAGAGTACTTAGGTTAACTGTTTCAAAACAAATGTTCATACACAGTTTGCAGGGGGATGTCCCAACTTCTTTGGGGTCTGGTAACTTGCAGTTCAGTTATGGGATATTAGGTAGTAATTCTTCACTGAAAAGGTTGTCAATCAGTGGAACAGGCTGTCCAGGAAAGTGGTTCAATCACAACTGTTGGAGGGATTTAAAAGCTGTGTAGATGTGGTGCTGAGGGACATGGTTAATGGATGACCTTAAAGGTCTTTTCCCACCTAAACAAGTGTGTGTTTCTATTGAGCACTTCTCAAGGATATGACCCCCCAGCCCTCACTCAGGCAGAAATCTCACTGAAATTAGTGGTAATTATTTGTTGGTGATACTGAGGCCTGGGGGGGGGGGCAAAAAAAGTTTTACTCCACACTGTCCTTAAGTATGGAGGTAGAACTCCTCAGTAATCAGTGACTAATCAGATGTGTATTTATTCAGTGAGTTTGTTTCCTTCAAATGATGTATTTTCACCTTCTGTAGGGCCCGAGGGTTATTTCGGGCATGATGTTTCTAGTATTGTCTGATTTTAGACAACATGGATTTCAGACTCTTCTGAGGTGTTGAGATGTTGGCAACGATACAATATATGTCTTGTTTACAGTAACTCCTCGTCCAGATTTTCAATGCCAATACCATCCTTGCAGATCTCCAGAGCTCTGGTTCCTCTGAAGTTGGAGGGCTTCTTCTCACCTCATCTGCGTTGTGAAAGGTGGTGTCCATCCAATCCAGCTGGATTAAGATGAATCTCATCTGGGTATCTGATTTTTTCAGAGAGCTAAACTGAGATTTATCCAGAGTCTCTGGAAAATTTCAGACAGCAAGTAGTAAGATCTACCCTTCTTTTTGTCATCGTTGTTCCAAGCAGAGGATTTAGGCTTCCATCATAGTTGTTATTTCTTGGTGTTCTGCCACGAAAAACAGTCTGAAGGTAATTTTGCAAAGGAAACTTTGTGCTGGATGTGGAGGGGCATTTGTGTTGGTAGAAGGGGGATCAGCATCTTAAAGACTTGAGTGTAAAGAAGAACTTGCTTTGGTATAGAAGCAGTTGTTTGGAATGATACTGCTCTTCCTGGAAGCTCTTCCAACTTAAAAAAAGACCTCCCCCCTTGCCATATGCTCTTGTAATACCAGCACACGAACTGCATTAAAATATAAACGAGCAGAACTGCAATTTGAGGGTTTAATTTTGCAGAGAGATTCGTTTTGGATCCCTTCCTCACTCTACAGAAGACCCAAGTTTAGTCGTAGCACATGCCTGTGCAATTTTGGATGCTTTAGGTCTGAAATTAGGATGAAGAGGCTGAGAAGGAGAGAAAAGCTTCTGCAATTCCAGTGTCTGGGAAAGTACTTGGAGAGTAGAGCATGAAACTACTACTGCAGAACACGCTTCCCTGAGATTGAAAGGCTGTCAGTGTGGTGTCCTGTCCACCTTGGATTCCATGGCAGGATTGGCCCTTCTTTAGTCACTTGTGGTTTTTTTAGGTCACGGAGCAGTGCTGGGTTGTTGGTGCTCGGTGTGGAAACGGGCTGTGCTTGCACTGGTATTCTCAGAAGGGTATAGTGGGTTTGCAGTCTCCTATGGTCAGCCACAGGATTGGTCTTCAGAGTGCTGATGGCTATTGCTTGCCCAGCTGACCACCTCCTCGGCACCCCATAGTCCGATGGCAGCAGGGTCCGGGATGGTTCTGGGGGTAACACCCTGTGCTGGAGGCAGGGGCAGCTCAGGGGGGGATGCAGGTTACACAGCAACACTGACCCCTGCAGTGGCTCTGGGCAGAGAGACCCCCCCTGCAGTGCTGGGGTCAGCTCGGGAGTGCTCAGCACAGCAGAGCCAGGGACCTGTCGGAGCAGGGCCAGAAGAGCCCCAGCAATGCTGGGAGGGCTGGAACCCCTCTGCTGGGAGGCCAGGCTGGCAGAGCTGGGGGATTCAGCATGGAGGAGAGAAGGTTCTGGGGTAGCCTTTGAGGACTTGAAGGGGCCTGTCAAAAAGATGGGGACAGAGTTTTGAGCAGGGCCTGTTGGGACAGCACAAGGGGTGATGGTTTAGAACTAAAAGAGGGAGATTTGGACCAAAGAGAAGGGAGAAATTGTTGGTCCTGAGGGTGGGGAGAGCCTGGCCCAGGTTGCCTCGAGAGGTGGTGGCTGCCCCATCCCTGGCACCATTGCAGGAGAGGTTGGCTGGGGCTCTGAGCACCCTGCTCTAGTTGCAGATGGCCCTGCTCCCTGCAGGAGGTCCCTTGGCAGGTCCCTTCCCACCCAAACCAGTCTACGAGTCTATGATCTCCTGGCCTGCACAGGCTCTTGCCCACCCATGCAGTCACCACAGGGCTGGGTTCAGAGGGTGAGTGGCCGGTGCAGACCCCCCAGCACTCACCAAGATCTTCACACAGACTCGCAGTTCACAACTGAAGCTTTACAACACCAGCATGACACCAGGAGGGGTCTGTGGGACAGCCTACGGAATCCCCACACCCCTACAGCCTCTGGCTTTGCCTCCGCTACGTGTTTAACGCCATTCCCAGCTGCTGCCATAAGCCAGACTGGTCCCAGGGGCTGAGGCAGGATCACCCACCTGGAGGAAGCCTCCCAAGCCCTGTGGTGGGGCCATCTCCTTCCACAAGGAGGTGGGTCATAGAATCACAGAATCATTCAGGCTGGAAAAGACCCTTGGGATCATCATGTCCAACCATTAACTCTACTCTACAAGTTCACCCCTAGACCATGTACCCCAGCACCACATCTAAGTGATGTTTGAACACATCCAGGGATGGAGACTCAACCCCCTCCCTGGGCAGTCCATTCCAATCTCTCACCACTCTTCCCGTGAAGAATTTTTTCCTAGTGTCCAGGCTAAACCTCCCTTGTTTCAGCTTGAGGCCATTCCCTCTGCTTCTGTCCCTAATTACCTGAGAGAAGAGCCCAGCACC
>WTSP01006690.1:62895-73069 GCA_025331215.1 Actenoides lindsayi | reverse complement strand
TTTTTAGGTTTATGCCGGAGCTCGGTGCTGGGATGTTTTATTTTAAAATTTGATTAAGACGTTACACCTCTCGGAAACGCGCTGTCAAGATTCCAGCTCGGAATTTACCAAGGGCGATGTTCCGTGTTTACCTTGCGGCCGCCCACGCGAAGCTGATAAGGGATGAAAGGGCTGGTGGCCCCTTCAGCCGGGACCCTCCTCGTTTAACCCGGGCTTTATTTACAGCCAGGTACCGAGCGCTTTGCGCCCGCTGCAGATCGTGGGCTTTAAAAATCGCTGAGGGGTGGAGGGAGCGATGCTGGTGCTGATGAGTTAATGACGTCCGATGGGCTTTTGAATGGTTTTTGTCTCGGGTGCCATCTATACAGCTCTGCATTCATGAGCTCTGTCACACTCTCTCTCTCTCTCTCTATATATTTATATTTGGGATGGTTCCACTGCTGAGCGCACACTTCCCAGTCGGCACCACCCAGCTGGGGATGCCGAGCATCCCTCGCCTCCCCGCCTAGGGATGAGCGCGGCCGCTGAACAGGCTCAATCAGCCAACCGTCCGGGCGCTCCCCTCGTACCTCGGCTCCTAATCACGTCTGCGTGGCCCCGCTGATCAGCTCCGAGGAGTTAATGCCGGTGTTTGCCTGCGTGTGTTAGAAAAATACCCGGGTGGTTTTTCTCCCAGAGCGGCCGTGTCGATTTGCTGCGCTCGCTGGAGGTGTGGGGTTCTGACCTGAAAGCAGAACAGGGACTTGCGCGAAATAGCGGCATTTTCTCGCTTATTAAACTGGGACGTGTGAGTTGAATTTGGGGAATTTCTTCTCAAACGCAGGAGAAAAAAAAAAATCCCCTAGCCTGAAACGGGTATTGATTGATTGATCTATCTATCTAGAGATAGCACTCTGTGTGTGTGTGTGTGTATTCTCAGCACAGCAGAGACGGGGACCTGTGGGAGTGGGGCCAGAGGAGCCCCAGCAATGCTGGGAGGGCTGGAACCCCTCTGCTGGGAGGCCAGGCTGGGAGAACTGGGGGGGTTCAGCCTGCAGAGGGGAAGGCTCCCCAAGGGGAGACCTTCTGGGAGCCTTTCAGGACTTCACAGGGCCTATCAAAGATGAGGACAGACTTCTGAGCAGGGCCTGCTGGGACAGGACCAGGGGTGCTGGTTTTAAACTAAAAGAGGGAGATTTAGACTAAATACAAGGAAGAAGTTTTTTCCTGTGAGAGTGGTGAGAGCCTGGCCCAGGTTTCCCAGAGAGGTGGTTACTGCCCCATCCCTGGCACCATTCCAGCTGAGGTTGGTCAGGGCTCTGAGCACCCTGCTCTAGTTGCAGATGTCCCTGCTCACTGCAGGGGGGTTGGACTAGATGACCTCAAAGTGTCCATTCCAACCTAAAACATTCTATGGTTGTAATGCCAGATCCTAACTCGTGGGTATTTTAGCTAATTTTGCCTACTAAGCACGTGATCCATTGAGTAGATACTCAGAGGAGTAAGAGGATACATGGAGACCTGATGGTTAACAAAGCATCTAGAATGAAAGCACAAGAGAAAAGGAAAAACAAAGTGGTGAGCTCTGCATCATGTTCACACAGTAACTCAGTCACTTGAAAAGTAGGAACACAGACACACAATGTAAAATTTTAAAGCATATAAATACATAAGATAATTATATAAAAAATTAATGTCATTATAAAAGTAAAAAAAACACTAATATAAAATCTAAGGTAGAAAAAGACAGGTAACCAGCATTAATAACTAACGTGAAAAGGACTTGTCAACGCGTTGGAAGGTAGAGGAAGTCAAGGGAAAAAGCAGAGCTCCTTCTGACCTGACTGATGATCATAAGTAAGAGATACTACAGTGAGTGAACTGCTGAGCATAATTGTAGTTAATCACAGAATCCCAATGTGGTAGTGGTTGGAAGGGGCCTCTGGAGATCATGTTGCTCAAGCCCCTGTTCCAGCAGGGTCACCCAGAGCAGGTGGCCCAGCATTGCAGTGTCCAGGTGGGTTGGGAAGCTCTCCAGAGAAGGAAACTCCACAGCCTCTCTGGGCAGCCTGGGCCAGGCTCTGACACCCTCAAAACAGCCTGCTCAGGTGGAACCTCCTGAGTTCCAGTTTGTGTCCATTGCCCCTTGTCCTGTCGTTGGGCAGCACTGACCGGAGTCTGGCCCCATCCTCTTGATCTCTGGTGGCCCTTTAGCTCTTGATCAGCAGTGATCAGATCCTCTCTGTCTTCTCTTCTCCAGCTGAACAGCCCCAGGGCTCTCAGCCTTTCCTAGGCACAGAGATGCTCCAATCCCCTCAGCATCTTGGTAGCCTCCCCTGGACTCTTTCCAGTAGTCTCTCTTGTCCCTCTTGAACTGGGGAGCCCAGAACTGGACACAATACATGGTCCTCACCAATGCTGAGTAGAGGGGGAGGAGAACCTCTGTTGACCTGCTGGCAATACTCTTCTTAATCATGGGTGTCCTGAAGGATTTAAAACCACCTTGGACCCACTGGGAGAATAATTTTGGTAAATCATAGCTCTCATGTGAAAATCAAGTGTGTTGTGATGGGTTTTTTTGCTGTCTGCTCTGGCATTTTACTTGAAACAGTGTGGCCATGGCAGGGTCAATCAGAGGGTCGGAGGCAAAATCTCCTCAAAACATCGACAATTTAAGAAGTAAGAATTTACAAGTGTTAATTTACGTTTATTGTAGGGGATTGAACCATTTTGGGTAAGGTTGAACTGCTGCCTCTGGCACACGTGGGCTGTGTAGCAAAAAGCTGAGTGTGTGGGCAAATGTGGAGTGAAGGGTCAGGGGCTGAGAGAAACCTGTTGTTTCCTAGATCTGATTCCTAAAACCAGCTTGTATTTCATTATGAAAGTTAAAATGAAGATTTCTGGTAGAAGCACAGAGAGAACTTTTTTAAACAGAAGTGGTTGTAGGCTCAGAAGGGAAGGACACGGATGGCTTCAGGAACTGGGACGTGGTGGTTTCCTCTCGTTCAACTGGGGGCATGTTTTCAGCCTGTGCTGACCAGCCCTTCTCTAGACAGTGCTTTGGGTATCACCCAGAGGGTAGCGTGGTGCACGGGCTGTTTCTGATGGCCAGCTGGGATGTGGCCATGCTGTCCTGGGGCTGGGAAAGCTTTTCTGACCCTCTGGAGACAGCTGTGCTGCTGGGGCTCATCCATGGCCCAGGGGCTGGTCCCTGAGTTGCTCTGTGCATGAGCAAACTGCTGCTCTAAGGTCAGGAAGCTGCTAAGACTCCTGGTCCCAGATGGGTTAATCCACCTCGGCGTGCAGGGCTTTCTCTTGGGAATGAGAGGCAAACCAAGTTCTGCCCTTGAGACTCGGGGGTGGGTTTTTTTGGTTGTGTTTGTCTTTTCTTTGTTTGTTTGCGGCCTCCAGAGTGGTACATGTTGCCAAGAGCTGGGTCTGAAGGTTCTGTTCCCTTCTGAGCACATAAGCTAACTGGCAAGGCAGAAACAGGGAAATAATTTTTTTTTGTGGTTTCTGACCTTTTTGCACTCCCACAGAGATCTTCCACTGCAAGAGAGGACTCCTACCCTGAATATATTTCAGCACCTGAACAAGACAGGCTGAATTCACTCTAAATTTGCTGGTTTATATTCATTCTTCAGCAGAAGCAGCAGCACAGCTTTCCAGGGATGAAACCCTGGCCCAAGCTGCCCAGAGAGCTTGTGGAGTTTCCTTCTCCGGAGGCTTTCAGAACCCTCCTGGACGTGATCCTGTGCACCCTGATCCAGGCAAACCTGCTGTAGCAGAGGGCTTGGACTAGATGCTTTCCAGAGGTCCCTTCCAACCACTGCCATTCTGATTCTGTGATTTGACCCGTTTGTTGTGCTGGGGGGGGGGGGGTCAGTCTGTTTGGGGTCCTTCCTGGAGGTGAGGAAAGGAATTCAGTCTTGTTCATCAGTAAGCTGTGGATGGCTGTGTCTGTCGGTCACGCTCCGCGTTTCCGTCTTGCCTGCGTCGAGAAGCTTTTCTACGTGGCTACCAAGCAGGTGGCTGCCTGCAGGCAGGGAGGGTGTTAAGCTTTTCAGCTTCTAGTAGAAGGAGGTGAGCAGAACACTCAAGCTGTTTTCTGTGATGGTGTTGGGGGAAGCAGGAAACATTTCAGCGTTGGGAGCGTCACAGGAACGTTGATTATATCGAGGGTAGAGCTTGGTCCTCGAGCTGATTTTTCTGGGTGAGTTCAGTGGAAGGAAGAAGCTCATGGTGGGTGAGGGAATAGCCTGTGCCTGGAGAGGAAGCTGTGCAGCGTTCTCTCTTCACGTGGGGGGCTGCAGTCTGGATGTGTTCAGGGCTGTTCACCACCTACAAGGGAGGGCTGAGCCGTTCTGACAGAGCACGCTGTGCATTTCTGTGTCCGTGGACCGCAGCCTGAGATTTCTCACTCTGCTCCCTTGGAATAATGTGCTGCTATCAAGTGGGCAGTTCCCTTTTACCCGCACTATGTATTCCTAAAATGAAAGGTTCCATTAGTAAGTAATTTTAAACAACAGCAACAAAATGATAAAACCTTTCCAGAGGCTTCATGCAAACCTGATGTTGCCATAAGTGCTACACGCTCAAATGGAACGAGGTGTCTTCTTCTGGGAGCAAGAAATCCAATTTCTGTGCTGCTCTATGAGAAAGATTTCTTCTGTTCATCAAACGTTAAGAGCACTGCAGAGAAGGTGGGGCGGGTAGAGAAAAATAAAATAGGAGCAGAAGATGTTTTAGTAAAGTACTTCTCTCGTAGAAGAGTTGTTTCCAGGACAACAAGGTTGCTGATGAAGTTACAAAGTAAGTATGTGTTTCCTTTCCTCTGTCTTTATTTGTTACTAATGAGAAAGGTAGGAAGATCTCTCTTTATCCTCCAGTTGATTTCAGAGAGTTGTGTTCCATCAGTTATTTTTAGACCGTGCCACGTTTTCCATGTGGCTCTTTTTAGCTATTTAGATGTTTGCTACGCAAGAAATCATATTTGTGTCATTTTCTGTGAAGATCACGTGGGATCTAAATGAATTTCTGTCTGGGCTACTAACTGTTCTGTTCAGGTGTGTGTGTGTTTGTTGGTTTGAAAGAAACAACACGGGTTTGTCCTTTATTTCAAGCTCATCTCACTCGTGGGATGTGAATCACTTGAACTGTTTTGCACAGAATTTCCTTCTGTTGGTATAATACTTTTTTTTTTTTTAAATATACTAATGATACACTGTCATGCAAATGAATTTGGAATAAATTAAAGGAAATCATTTTCCTCTAGAGTATATTCAGCTGTAGAACTCCATTGTGAGATCTCAACTGGAGTTGGGGATTTGGAATAAGGAGCCACTGGATGACACGTAGGTGCCAGTTTCCGAGGGGCACAGCTAGCATCAGATCACACCCATCTCCAAAATAGGTTGATCTATTTAAAAATCTGGCCGAGGATGGATGATGAAATCTGGAGTGGTGTGGTTTTCCTTTGTATATTTTTCTGGATTGTTTGCCCTTCACAACAACATTTGGAGAGAAGAAATGTCTTGTTTTAAAACCACAAATACCGGTTGTGCATTTTAGAGGCGAGCGTGACAAAACCAGCAGCCAGGTCCTTAGTGGAAAAAACACACCTCATAAAGCTCTGTTGTTGTTTTGCTAATTAAATATCTTCAAGTTTAATGGTGTTCTTTTAAAGGAGTTAATGATTTCACCTAAGGGGCCATGAAGATGCTGTCAGGGCTGGAACCCCTCTGCTCTGAGGCCAGGCTGAGAGAGTTGGGGTTGTTCAGCCTGGAGAAGAGAAGGCTCTGGGGAGACATTCTTGTGGCCTTCCAGTATCTGAAGGGGACCTGCCAGAAAGCTGGGGAGGGACTTTTTACAAGGGCTCATAGTGATAGGACGAAGGATAACGGCTCCAAACCAGAAGAGGGGTAGATTGAGATAAGAAATTAGGAAGAAATTCTTCACTCTGAGGGCAGAACAGGTTGCCCAGGGAAGCTGTGGATGCTCCATCACTAGAGGTGTTGAAACCCAGGTTGGATGGGTCTCTGAGCAACCTGGTCTAGTGGGAGGTGTCCCTGCCTGTGGCAGGGGCTTTGTGACTAGAAGATCTTTAAGGCCCCTTCCAACCCCAGCCATTCTATGATTCGTACCCCCTAATGATACACGTATTTATTTCATATGGAGATTTTAGAACTTGAGTTGATTAAGATTCAGAAAACGCTTCTTCTCATGCGTAATTATTGGAATTAATGAGATCCTCTGTTTCCTTGTGAATGCTTTGGAGGTTTTCTGATGCTAAAGGCTGGATACCACAAGCTAAGATCCGTGCGTGGTCACTGCTGGGAGCTATGGATAGTTAGATTTGTTGGATGTATTTCTCTGTCCAGCTCTACAACATGTTTACACGGAAGACCACGCATCCTGTATTGATTTAGGAGAAAGCAGTATGGTGTGGTGTGAAAACAAACACATCAGGCGACTGTGATGGTTACCACAGCTTCTCTGTATCCCACGACACTCTTAACGTGCTGAAAAGGCAAGTTAACCAGGTTGACAGCTCCATGTTGTCGTTCACTCATTGCTTTCTTAACACCTCCCAGCTGCAAACCGTAGCCAGAGTCAGGATTCTTTCTGGCTGGTGTCTTCTTCTTTCCATCTCTTTCCTAAAATCTTTATTGTATTTTATTTCTCTTTCCCATTGCCATTCTCAGCAGCAGCAGATCAGTGCTAACCTTGATTGATGAGGTGTCTCCGTACTTCTTTTTCCAGTATGTCCTCTGTTGTTGAGTTACTCCGTTGCCTGGAGCAAACCAGTTCTTCATGGAGGTTTGAGTAGCTCTTCCAGGTTGCTACTTGGCATAAGATGGGAATGAGGAATTTTCTGATGCTTCTGCTAAAGGTTTAGTAATTAGGTGGCTCAATAAAGAATGTAGCACTAGAGCATTCTTTTTAAGGACAGTACTCTTGTAACTCTACTTAGCAGATTGTTGGATTTGTTATTTGGTTACTCTTTTGTTGTTGTTTTAATCTTCAAAATGCTTTACAAACACTGAATACACATGGTGGTACAGATAACACCTGGTTTTGGTGACTGAATCCAAAGCACAGAGCAGGAGATAGTGGCCAACCCATTCACGTTCAACACATGTTGAGCTGTCCTAGGGTGCCTGAAACCTCTGGCCTGCAGATGGAATCATAGAATGGTAGGGGTTGGAAGGGACCTCTGGAGATCATCGATTCCAACCCCCCTGCCAATGCAGGAACACCCAGGGCAGGCCACACAGGAACAGGTCCAGGTGGGTCTTGAAAGTCTCCAGAGCAGGAGACTCCACAACCTCTTTGGGCAGCCTGGGCCAGGCTCTGTCACTCTCACAGGGAAGTTGTTTTTCCTCATGTTGAGGTGGAGTTTCCTGTGTTTCCCCTTGCTACCATTACCTCTCATCCTAACACAGGATACCCCTGACAAGAGACTGCCCCCTTCTACTTGCCACCCACCTTTCAGATAGTTGTAAACATTCATAAGATCCCCCTCCCCCCAAGATAGGACCTGAGACCAAGGGAAGGTCATCTGCTTTCTGAAGTAGGTGCTGGAGGCCAGCAAGGAACAGTCATAGAGCCTAACAAGACACTACAAAGCTACCTTTGAGCAGTTAAATCCTTTTTTGCATTGCTTCACTTTCTCCATGGCTGTGAGGAATTTCTTTGGTAAACTCTGCAACAGGATTTGGAATTTATTTCTTGTTCAGTGTTACCCTCAAATCACGAGGCGATCTCCATTTCATCTTGGTAGAGCACTCTCATGTAACAGAAACGATGGAAACATTTTCCAGTGCTGACTAAAAGCAAACAGTACCTTCAAGCATTAATTAACACATAATGAGAAACTTCAGTTTGAACAAATACTTTTTTTTTTTTAACAGAATTTGTCTTCTTTCTTGTATTGCAGAAGAAAGAAACGGTGACCGAGTTGCACAAGCCAACGAGGACAATCCAAAGAGTAAGTCCAAGAAGATTGCTCATTTTCCTCTCTATAAGAGTATAGACCAATTGTTCTCCAAGACATCCACTTAATTAAAAAGGCAATTAATTTGCCTCTTCTCTTTGACTGTGAGTGTAGCACATGCAGTTTGTAGGGCTCTTGTGAGCTGTCCCTGGTTTCAAGCTGCGTGGTTCGGGGTGAGTTCTCTCCCTTTCTCATCACTGTGTCAAGGCATAAAGTACTTGTGTCCTGTAACTGCATTATTGCTGCTGTAGCAGTGATGGCCCAAGGATGTGGAGAGGACAGGTTTGTAGGGAAAGGCTTTGTCTCTCCTCTGATGAAATTTGACCCTGCAGGAGTGCAGGAAAGGCTGTGAAGAGCTTTTGGGCTCTAAAGCTTGTTAGTATTCTCTGTGATATCAGTTGGTGTAAGAAAAGGTTTAGCTTTACCTTAAGGCTGCTGTATTTTTGACTATTTTTGGATGTATTAAAATACTCAAGGACCGTGTGTGTCTGTGGTTTAGTGCAGGATGGTTTTCAGTGGTATTTTAGGTAGCAGGCCTTGCAGATCATCTTTCTGATTGGCTTCTAGTAGACAACAGCAGAGTTTATAGATGCTTTTAACTGTTTTGAACAGATCATGTACCCTGTGGTAACAACATCCACGTAGCAACTGTCATAGCAAAACCCCTAAGATCACTCTGAATTTGGTTTCACACCAGCTAACAAGTGGACTTGCTAAGAGATTGCGTGAGGTTTTCTATGGATTGTTGACTCAACTGAAAAATAGCTGTAAGCCTGCAGAATGTGTCTCAGCTTGCTTATGGAGGGATGAGTATGTTCTTAACGCATAGGTTTTGAAATTATTGATGACTGCAGTTGGTTAAACAGCCTTGATGTGGTGGTTTATTTGTAGGGGAGTTTTATTACCTATATGAATGTCATTTTAATTTATACCTGTGTCTTTGGCTTCGTTTTTTGGATTTTTGTGTGAAAAGTTTTAAGTAATTCTACAGACTTGCTTTTTATAGACACTTTCTATTAAAAAAAAAACATGTGTGAGGCATATGCAATTCCTTCAGCATCATGTTTTCCACACTGATTTAATAGCTATTGAGTTTCCTCACATATTCTTGTTTCCAAGACCTGTTTTATAGTAATAAATCTTCTGAGCTGTAAAATTCTTGAAATGATTCAGCAGGATGATTGTTTCCTTAGCACATTCCCTGAGAGATCGTAGTTTGAAATGGAAAAGTCCTTACCCAGGTCAACTTTTTCCCTGCAATACATGTGGTCAGTGCTGGAAGTGATAACAAAACCACCAGCATTTGTTCTGGCGAGCTGCTCTTGTCCAGTGCTTCCTAATATCCTGATTGCTCTCTTGGTAATTTACAGTAAGTTATCTACTACGAGTGTCATGCTCAACTACATCATGAACTGCCCAGCCAGGTGAAGAAGAGAAGCTGTGACATTTCTCCTAAAAAAAGCACCTCTGTCTCAAAATTCAGCTTAATGAATCCATGAAATGATCAAAGACTTCCTTAATTTCCCTACCTGGCAGGAGGGTTGGACTTGATGATCTCCAGAGGTCCCTTCCAACCCCTACCATTCTATGATCCGTTCACACAGGAGGCTGGGGGCTGGTGTGGTGTGCACAGCAGGTTTTTCTTACTGTACCAAAAAAGGTTGATCCAGGATAGTTGTAAACACCTTCCTTCTACACACCCGAGTGCCGTACGTAGCTGCTGGGGTCTCACGATACACGTAAACTGGAGCAAGAGTGAGCTGCTTCAGTGTGTGGGGTGCTCCCAGCTCGTACTCCTTTCGGTTTGCCATCGAGGCACCTTTCAGAAAGGGCAGGACAAAGCCCAAGTGAACAGTGCAGCCTTTGAGGTAGGTTGTCAGCAAGTACCAGGCACGCAGGGATGACGAAGTTGTGATAGCTGGTCTGTCGATCTCTGGAGGGTGGACACTTCTGCACCTAATGGGCCTTTCTGACAACTGGAAAAGGCTGTTAAAGTTGGGTATTGCTTACTGGGAGCAGGTGAGAAAGGAATTCTGTGTGTTGGGTTTCCAAGGCAGTCTTCTAGGTAGTTCATAGAATCATAGACTGGTTTGGGCTGGATGGGACCTTTCAGGGTCATCTGGTCCAAACCCCCTGCACTGAGCAGGGACATCTGCAACTAGAGCAGGTTGCTCAGAGCCCCAGCCAACCTCACCTGGA